>CAUYQU010059706.1:0-67867 GCA_963574635.1 Cheracebus regulus
TATTTCAATCCGAGTAAATCTGACGATTATGTGTCTTGGGGTTGGTCTTCTTGAGGAATATCTTTGTGGGGTTCTCTGTATTGCCTGGAGTTGAGTATTGTCGTGCCTTGCTAGTTTAGGAAAATTTTCCTGGATAATATCCCAAAAAATATTTTCCAGCTTGGATTCATTCTCTTCGTCACTTTCAGGTATACCTATTAAGAGTAAATTAGGTCTTTTCACATAGTCCCATATTTCCTGGAGATTTTGCTCATTTCTTTTTACCCTTTTTTCTCTGATCTTATCTTCTCATTTCATTTCAGTAAGTTGGTCTTCGACCTCTAATATCCTTTCTTCTGCTTGATCAATTCGACTGTTAAGACTTGTGCATACTTCACGAATTTCTCATATTGTGTTTCAGCTCCATTAATTCACTTACATTCCTCTCTAAATTGTCCATTCTTGTTAGCATTTTGTCAAACCTTTTTTCAAAGTTATTAGTTTCTTTGCATTGGGTTAGAACATATTCTTTTAGCTCACAGAAGTTTCTCATTATCCACCTTCTGAAGCCTGATTCTGTTAATTCTTCGCACTCATTTTCCATCAGGCCTTGTTCCGTTACTGATGAACTGGCGTCCTCTGGAGAAGGAGAGACATTCTGATTTTGAGTGTTCTCAGTTTTTTTGCGGTGGCTTCTTGGCATCTTTATGGTTTTATCCACCTGTAGTCTCTGTAATTACCAACTTTCAAATTAGGTCTCTGAGCAGATGTCCAGCTTGTTAATTCCCAGCTCCGGAATCTATGTAATTTTCACTACGGCAACCCGCAATGCTGGCTAAAACAGCAGCGTTGAAATTCGTGGTGCTTTTCTGCCCGAGGGTCTCTGGTCTGGCTTCCCTCTTCAGTCCCTTTTTCAATCAGCTGAATGGACTGCTCTGACTTCCCAGAGCTCCAAACATCATCCAAAAGGAGACTCAGTCCCGTTTACTCCGCTCCAAGAGCCACCAGGCTGAGGTGCCGGCCAAACAGCCGCGCCAGCCGAAAGGGTCATGCTGGTGACCCATGGGGCTCCTCCGCTGGGAAAGCCCTGGTCTGTGGGCAGCAAATATTTGTCTGTAAGTGTGGCGTCCACTCGCTCTCTGTGCTTTCACTGGGAGCTGCAATCCTGAGCTGCTAGTGATCGGCCATCTTCGGTTTATTTGTTTTAAACTTGAAGTTACTATGAGACTGTTATGACCCAAAAGTGACCAAGAGCTTCTTGGCTTTTCATCTCTGGCAGAAGAGAAACTAATCACACAGGTAATTTAAGGGGACCACTTACAGCAAAAAACATAAAGTTGCTACTTGAAGTGCCCAAGTGACCACTGCATCACCCACACCTCTCGGCTCCAGGTGAAGCCATTCTGGCACCAGTGGAGGAGCACCCCTCACAGGACTCACCCCCCACACTCAGACTCAACCATGCTGAGGCCTCTGCTCACCAAGCCCCCAGTACAAATAACATGGCCACTGCCTCTGTCAACAATGCCTCCGTTCTCCCAATTTCCCCCACACTAACCTTTGTCACTTCTCTCCCCCACCGTCACCTACTTCCCCTTAAACCCCCAGATCACTGGAGTCATTCCTTCCAGACCATTTCCCCTGCCACTCCCCTTCCTCAGAGCTCTGTTACTTACCCCCAGAATCTGTCCTCACTTGGACATTTTTCTCCTCTCCAATCCATCCAGCACCCACATGCCAGGCAAAGCTTCCTGAAGGTCCTCCCCAGCCACAGTCATTGCCCTGCTCAACAATGCTCAGTGGCTCCTGTCATTTCCTCAGTGGATTATGAGTCAAACTCTTCAGCCTGACCCTCAGGGCTCTCCACACACACCCTGACTTTCAATGTCTCTCAAAATGTTAAGGAACACTTATAATGTGCAGGTCACAGTGCCTGGTGTTTTGAGAACAGTGGGAGGAAGAAGGAAACCCTTTCCTCCCATCAGTCTCTACCTGTGCTGCCAGGATCACCTGCTGGGCTCTCGAAGTGCCTCCTGTCACCTCACCTAGTTTTAGGCAGTTCCACCTATGCAGAAGGCCTTTTTTTCCCATGTCACCCTCTCAAAATCCTATGAGATCTTCAAGGTCTGCCTCCATGATGCCCCTCCCACAATCAAATCTCTGCTTCTCCATCAGCCTGACCCAATCACACTGTAGAAGTGGTTAAGCCCATCTGTGTGCTCTGGGGCCAGGGCAGGGGTGCAGACCTAGTGAGAGGAGGGTGCCTGAGTTTTCAATTTCAAATACTCAATGCCCACCACATTGGATATGTACTAACAGCCAGAACTTTGGGTCTTGACTCACAAGATGTCTGGAGTGAGTGCAGATGAGGTGATAGACAGGTGAGGCCATGGGGATGGGTGGAAAAAGCTTCCTGGAGAAGACCTATATTCAGTGAACAGGAGGAGGAAGAGGAGCTGGCACAGAGACCAAAGGCACAGGAGAAGAACTAAAGTAGCAAGCAACACAGTCACCAAGCAGAGCTGCAAGGAGGAGGAGATTAACACCTCAAAGCACAAGCAGAGAACTACAAGAAAAGGCCACGGGACTGGAAATTAACAGGTTGTTGATTAACTTAGAATGAATGTGCTTTTGAGACAGCCAAATACCTAGGCAGATAAGGGGGACAGGGATCCCTAAGAATCTTCCGACCCACCCCAACAGTACATCAGATGCTTTTGTGCAGATGAGGGAACCTGCCCAGGGCCTTGTCTGAGCATGACCAGAACGGACTGGGGGACCGGGGTGGAGCCACAAATCAGGGGAGGAGCCTGGCCTCCAGTTGCTGTGTGGTGGCCTGGGATTCAGTCTGTAAAGTGGGGGCCTGTTAGCAGTACTCCATCTCAGTTTGCTGAGTATTTTTCTTTTTCTCACTTTTCACCCAGTAAAATTCTGCTCTATTCACCCTTTAATGTGTCTGCACGCCTAAATTTTCCTGCTTAAGTGACAAGAATCCGGTGTTAGCTGAACTAAGGAGCAAAATCCTGCAACACTTTCATTATTCTGATGAGGTATGTCGCAGATGCAAGGGCTTCAGAAAGCAACGCACAGTGAGGAAGAGAAGGTACAGCCATGCCTCGGGAGATATTGCGGGTTTGGTGCCAGACCACAGCAGTAAAGCAAACATCAAAATAAAGCAAGTCACAGCTTTTGGTTTTCCAAAAACTTTGTAAATGCTCGTAAAAATCATGTTTACATTATACTACGGTCTATCATGTGTGTAATAGCATTATGTTTGAAAAAACAATGTACATACATTAATTTCAAAATATGGCTGGGCAAGATGGCTCATGCCTGTAATTCCAACATTTTGGGAGGCTGAGGCAGGAGGATTGCTTGAGGGCCAGGTGTTTTAGACCAGCCTGGGCAATACAGAGAAACCCTATCTCTACAAAAATAAAGTAACAATTAATTAAAAGTTAATTAATTAATTTAAAAATACTTCATTGCTAAAAAATGCTAACAATCATCTGGGCATTAAGCAAGTCCTAATCTTTTTGCTGGTGGAGGGTCTTGCCTTGATGGTGATGGCTGCTGACTGACCTGGGTGGTGGTTACTGAAGGCCATGGTGGCTGTGGCAATTTCTTAGAATGAGAAGACAGTGAAGTTTGCTGCATTTGTTGACTCTTCCTTTCAAACAAGATTTCTCTGTAGCATGCAATGCTTTTTGATAGCATTTTACCTACAGTAGAACCTTTAAAATCGCATGCAGTCTTCTCAAACCCAGCCACTGCTTTATCAACTAAATTGATGTCATATGCTAAATCCTCTGTCATCATTTCAACAGTGTTCACAGCATCTTCACCAGAAGTAGGTTCCATCATAAGAAACCACCCTCTTTGCTCCTCTGTAAGAAGCAATTCTTTATTTGTTCAATTTTCATGATGAGCCGACAGCACTTTCATCACATCTTCAGCCTCCCTTCTAATTTCAGTTCTCGTGCTGTTTCCACTACATCTGCAGTTACGTCCTCCACTGAAGTCTCAAACCCCTCAAAGTCATCCATGAGGGTTGGAATCCACTTCTTCAAAATTCCTGTTAATGTTAGTATTTTGGCCTCCTCCTGTTCTTTATGGCATCTAGAATGGTGAACCCACTCCAGAAGGTTTTCAATTTACTTTGCCCAGATCCATCAGAGGAATCACTACCTATGGCAGCTACAGCCTTATGAAATATATTTCCTAAATGAAAAGACATGAAAATCAAAATTACTCCTTGATCTATGGGCTGCAGAATTGATGCTGTATTTGCAGTCAGGGGAAAAATACTCATCTCCCTGTACTTCTCCATTAGAGCTCTTGGGTGACTGGCACATTGTTAATGAGCAGTAATATTTTGAAAAGAATCTTTTTTTCTGAACAGTAGGTCTCAACAGTGGGCTAAAAACACTCAGATGTACTGCCATCTAGGCTTTGTTCCATTTATGGAACACAGGCAGAGTAGATTTAGCATAATTTTACAGGCCTAAGATTTTCAGACTGGTAAATGAGCATAGGCTTTAACTTTAAGTCACCAGATGCATTAACCCCTAGCAAGAGAATCAGTGTGTCCTTTGAAGCTCTGAAAGCAGACACTGACTTCTCTCTAGCTAGAAGAATCCTGAATGGCATCTTGTTCTCCTAGAAGGCTGTTTTGTCTACATTGAAAATCTCTTGTTTAGTGCAGCCACCTTCATCAACGATCTTAGCCAGATCTTCTGAAGAATTCACTGTAGCTTCTACATAAGCACCTGCTGCTTCACCCTGCACGTATGTTACAGAGATGGCTTCTTTCCTTAAACCTCAAGAACCCACATCTGCTAGCTTCAAACTTGTCTTTATCTCTCTCAGCCTTCACAGTTAAAGAGAGTTAGAGACTTGCTCTGGATTAGCCTTTGGTTTAAGGAAATGTTATGGCCAGTTTGATTTTCTATCCAGATCACTAAAACTTTTTCCGTATCAGTGATAAGGCTGTTTCACTTCCTTATCATTTGGGTGTCCACTGGAGTATCTGCTGCCTCAGCCTGCCCAGTAGCTGGGACTACAGATGCATGCTGACAAGCCCGGCTATTTTTTTGTATTTAGTAGAGACAGAGTTTCATTGTGTTACCTAGGCTGGTCTCGAATTCCTGAGCTCAGGCAACCCGCCAACCTCAGCTTCCCAAAGTGCCAGGATAACAGGCGTGAGTCACCATGCCAGGCCTGGATTATTACTTTTAACTTCCTTCAAGAAACTTTCCTTTGCATTCACGATTTAATTATGTGGCACCAAGAGGCCAAGCTTTGGGCCTATCTTGGTTTTCAACATGCCTTCCTCACTAAGCTTAATCATTCCTAGCTTTGGATTTAAAGTAGAGATGGATTTAAAGTGTTTCCTTTCACTTGAACACTTAAAAGGTTACTGTAGGGTTATTAATTGGCCTCATTTCTATATTGTTGTCTCAGGAAGTAGGAAGGCCTGAGAGAAGAGGGAGAGAGACTAGGAATGACTAGTCAGTGAAGCAGTCAAAATATACGCAACATTCACTGATCAAGTTTACCATCTTATATGGGTGTAGTTCATGGAGCCCAAAATAATTATAATAGTAATATCAAAGACGTCTGATCACAGATCGCCATAACAGATATAATTTAAAAGTTTAAGCCGGGTGCAGTGGCTCACGCCTGTAATCTTAGCACTTTGGGAGGCCGAGGCAGGTGGATCATGAGGTCAGGAATTCAAGACGAGCCTGGCCATGATGGTGAAACCCTGTCTCTACTAAAAATACAAAAATTAGCTGGGAGTGGTGGCACGTGCCTGTAATCCCAGCTACTCGGGAAGCTGAATCAGGGAACTGCTTAAACCTGGAAGGCAGAGGTTGCAGTGAACCGAGATCACGCTACTGCACTCCAGCCTGAGTGGCAGAGCGAGACTCCATCTCAAAAAAAAAAAAAAAAAAAGTTTGAAATATTTTGAGAATTATCAAAAAGTAACAGCCAAGTAAGCACATGCTATGGGAAAAATGGCATCAACAGATTTGCTCAACACAGGGATGTCACAAACTCTCAGTCTGCAAAAAGTGCAATATCCACAAAATGCAATAAAGCAAGGCGGAATAAAATGAGGTAAGCCAGTAGCTTACCTGTCAAACTTCTATAAAGAGAAGGGCGGAGAGAAAGAAGGCAATGATTGTGTGTTAACAAAGCCACTGAGGATTGGAGACAGCTAGGACTACTCAGAAAAGCCGCCAGACAACCAGGAGTGTCCCTTCTTCACTCACTTCTAGTCATGACTTATGTGCCACTCTGAGGCACGGATAATTCTGTAACATAAAGCAGATCTCACTGTTACTGTTTCTTTCTCCTCTCTTTGGATAG
Organism: Cheracebus regulus; assembly: GCA_963574635.1. Lineage (NCBI taxonomy): Eukaryota > Metazoa > Chordata > Mammalia > Primates > Pitheciidae > Cheracebus > Cheracebus regulus. Next base: position 6,355 of record CAUYQU010059706.1, read on the forward strand.
CTAAAGAATTTTGGTAGCCAAAATTCATGGGTTCTGAAATTCCTGGAATTATATAAGCAGTGACAGTACAGCATCTGAAAACATACGACATTGCTTTGAAAAAGGTAGTTCTGTGCCAGGCTGTCATAACAAGCAACCTGGTGTTTGCTGGAATACCTTCCTCAAGGAAAAGGATTAAGAAAAGTCTCTTTGTTGGTTCTTCTCAGTTTGCACAAACCAACACCTACACATCTGACCCATAATGAGACTCTTTAACTAAACAGCATGTTAAGTGTGACTTTATAGAAATGAAACCAACTTCTTAAGTAATTCACCAATTAGAATTTCATGAGGATATGCAAAGCCCAAACACACTAACATTTCCAGTCCTTCCTTCCCTTTTCTCTTCTACTTAGTTAACTGCCTCAATAGCTTTGTTGCCCATTTCGAACAAGTTGCCCTGTGGAGCACTTCCCTCTCAAACCTGTATTTTCTGTGGAGAAAATTAATGTTCCTGCAACAGTGTTAAGCTTTGCTTTGGCCTCCTCAAACTGAAGGTTAAGAAACTCTGAAAGGAAACTAACTTCTCTTTAGCTGTTGGGCCTAGCACAGTGGCATTACTTAAATCCTGGGGACAACCTAAAATCATTTCAGCTGCAATCCTGACTCACAGAATGTTGTTGATGTCCTATTTTTATTTGTTTCTGGTATTTAGGAAACTCTGTCATCAGTTTTGCTGGGCTGTGGCTGCTGTTCCCTCTCCCATACCCTTTTTGGTTTGAAGACTATTAGCCCCCAGCAAACATACAACACATGACTGTGTGTATCCCTGATATATCATAAACCTCTGACCTTAGTCACACTATTCATCCCTAATTGCTGGTGTAGCAACCAATCTTTCTGTGGCTATTCCCAAACTAATTTTCCACTTTCACTTTGCAATTAACCCTACATCATGTGAGTAGGTGAAGGAAAGATGACTTCTTCTTTAGGTCCTCCTGTAAACTATAACATTCCCGTTTCCTCACCGGTGGTTGTGATGGTTAACCTCATGTGTCAGCGTGGCTAGGGCTATGGTGCCCAGTTATTTGGCCGAACACCACTCTGGATGTTGCTATGAAGATCTTTTCTAGATGTGACTGACAGCTAAATCAATAAATTTTGAGTAAGGCGGATGACCCTTCATGATGTGGATGGGCCTCCTCTAATCAGTTTCTGAAGGCCTTCAGAGAAAAGACTGAGGTCTCCAGAAGAGAAAGAAGTTTTGCCTTAAGACTGCCATAAGATTCAAGCCTGAAACATCAACTCCTGCCACTCTCCAGCCTGCCGACCTGCCCTGCCGGTTTTGAACCTGCTAGGCTCCGCAATCACATGAGCCGATTCCTTAAACTCTCTCGCTCGTCTCTCGATGTGTGTGTGTGTGTGCACTCTCTTTTGGTTCTGTTTCTCTGGAGAACCCTAACACTGGGGTCATGAAGAACTGCATCTATTTGTATGTCTTCTAAGTTAAATCCAGGAATTGAGAAACCTTCAATTATGATGTTTCATATGATGTTTAAGACACTATGCCCATTATGTTAAAACCAATTATTTCCTTCAGGTTTCTGGAACGAGGCCACAAAAAAGACTTATCAGTAGTCATTATGTCAAAAATTAGAGAAGGCCATTAATGGATTTAAAATTAATGGAGTAGTTATTTCTAGAGGTAATAAAAAAGCTATAATTTGGCCATTTCAAATCTCGGTTCCTTCAGCCCTCTTCAAAGGTTTATTTTTTACTAAGTGGATCTCTAGATAGCTTTAGAATAAATTACAGTCTTGAATCAGGAAAATCTAAATTATAGGATCCTAAAAAACATGCTCATGGCAATACTGAGCTAAGAAATAAAATCCCTTGTGGAAAAAATTTCTTCATAAAGCAAGCAATAAAACTTTACTGAGTGTCTATCAGGTGTGGTAGGCACTATTATACACAAAAGCATTTATTATATGGTCTTTTGTAACAAAGTAGCATCCACTCAGCACCACAAACACATGTCACAGCCAGGGGCTTCAGGGCTTATTATGAGGGAAGGTGGCGTATACAGAGCTACAGAAAGGTGGGAAATGCCAGAACTGGCAACAAATGCAGTGACACAGCAGGTCCCCTGGAGAAGCAAAATACATTGCTAGATGCATGTGCCTTTCAAAGACGGCCCCAGAACCCACTATCAAAGGCACCCTCATTGGCTGAGGAACAACGCATATGGGTGCTCGGACTCTGGAAGAGTAAAGAAGGGGTCACTTTCCATAGCCTCCGCCACCTGACTAAATACAGAACAACAAGAAAACAATGGATTTTCCTTCAACTCTGCTTTTCACCAAAATAAGTAAAGAACTATTTTATTTAAAAAAAAAAAAAAAAAAAAAAAAATCTGGACCCATCCTGCCTTTTCAAGTCTTCAAAATGCCACTAGAGGTTGTACCATGGTAGGAATGATTTTATGTCAGATCTGGTCACTTGGACCTTCACAACTGAGATCATGAAATTAGCAGAGCTTTGAACTTTGTCCTGTACAGAATACAAAACCCCTCACTGTGATTAGTAAGTTTGTGCTGTTGCTCAGCATTAAGTTAATGGATAACAACAATTATACATCAGAGAGAAAAAAAAATCAAGTTAAACAGACACTCCAGAAAAAACAAAACTGGCAACACTACCACCAAAAAGATGGTGATCCTTGTGATTTGGCTGGCTCCACTGTATGTTTTTCCCCCGACTTTCCACCCACGTGAGGGCATCTGCTGGTGACCAAATGGTTCTGGGCTGGTGACTGCTTGGCCCAGCTGGGACCTGCTCAGCAGGTGCAGGTTCTGTTGAGCTCTGCAGTTTGGGGTACAATAGGAAAGCAATCTGGCTCCTGGGGTTCAGGGCAGAATGAAATATTTTTCCCAGAGAATTTTCTGTATGGCATTTCCACATCCAAATGATTTTAACACTGACTTTCCAAAATAAGTCATTCTCAGCAAGCACTGGCACCAGGTATCCATTCGCTCAAAACTCATTCAGAGAGAGCGGTCAGCAGATGCCACGGGTAGGGAAGCCCTCACAGCTCTGTGATTGCCCCTTGATGCTCTCCTTCACGCTTCTCATGACTGTCCTGTGAAGGCAGCTGGCTTTTCTGGGTGACCTTGAGCGAGCCACTTCATCTGAGTTTCAGTTTCCTCCTTGGTGGAGCGGGGAGTAAGGTCTGCTCAATATGCTGTGTGTGGGAAGTGACCCAATATGTGGAAAATGCTGTGTGGCACTGTGTATGAGGAAGCTCCTGTGATCACATGGAGCAAACCAGGATTAGGGTGAGTGCCTCCAAGCCTCTACTCCCAGCACGGAGAAGAGTCCTGCTCACCCCGCTCCTCTCTCAGCCCCAGGAGTGCTGACAGGTGAGTCCACCATTAGCCCAGGGAGGATGTTATAAAGTAGGGGTGTCCAATCTTTTGGCTTCACTAGGCCACTCGGGAAGAAGAAGAATTGTTGTGGGCTACACATAAAATACACTAACACTAATGAGAGCTGAAGAGCTAAAAAAAAAAAAAAAATTGTGATGAAATCTCATGTTTTATGAAAATTTACAAATTTGTGTTGGGCCACATTCAAAGACGTCCTGGGCTATATGTCACCCTGCAGGCCATGGGTTGAACAAGATGGTATAAAGTAGTCAAAGCCTTGACTTGCACGTCTTGGAAAACTTACAACATAGACAGCATTTCAACCCTTAAACACAATGCTTTTATGTGTACTAAGCTTAAGGCGTGACGATGCCCTTGTCAAATGTTTCTAGTTTTGCCATACAGTCTTGGTTGGGTTAGATGGTAGTTTTACAGAGGGAAGTGATAAAGGATGATGTCCATCCTCAAGAAAATTTGTGTTTATTATATTTGACTTGTACTGAAAAACTGAGGCTGGTGGAAAGGACCTTTCCTGCCTCTAAGACTCAGCCTAGCTGGAAATAGATTTTTATCTCACTTAGCCAGGTCTCTTTCCCCATGCAAGAATCCTTCCTAACACAAAAACAAATACCCCAAACAAGAGTTTTCCACATGTAGTTTAATAATTCCAAGAGAACTTTTCATTCAAACATGTATTGCATGCCAGACATTATATGAGTGCTGGGATTACAGGTGTGCACCACCACGTCCAGCTAATTTTTGTGTTTTTAGTAGAGACAGAGTTTCACCGTGTTGCCCAGGCTAGTCTCGAACTCCTGACCTCAGGTGATCCACCTGCCTTGGCCTCCAAAAGTGTTGGGATTACAGGCGTGAGCCACTGTGCCTGGCCTACACTATGCTTTTTATAGTTTAAAGTGTATGCTTTCTACTTACTTACTAAAAAAAAGTTAATTGTAAAACAGTCGCAGGCAGATCCCACAAGACAGATCCCAGAAGAAGGTGTTATTATTATAGGAGATGACAGCTCTATGTATGTTACTTCCCCTGCAGACCCCTGGGATAAGATGTGGAGATGGAAGACAATGATATGGATGATGCCGACCCTGTGTAGCCTAGGCTAATGTGTGTGCTTCTTAGTTTTTAACAAGCAAGCTTAAAAAGTACGAAACAAATTTTAATAGAAAAAAGCTTATAGAAGAGGGACATAGAGAAGAATAAGGCTATAAGGAAATTATATTTGTACAGCTCTATAATGTGTTTGTGTTTTAAGCTAAGTGTTATAAAAAAAAGTAAAAAAGATTTTAAAAATTAAAGTTTATAAAGTAACAAACTTACAGTAACTAAGGTTAATTTATTATGGAAAAAAAATTTTTAAACAAATTTAGAATGGCCTAAGTGGACAGTATTTCTAAAATTTAGAGTAGTGTACAGCAATGTCCTAGGCCTTCACATTCACTACCCCCTCACTGACTCACCCAGAGCAACTTCCAGTCCTGCAAACTCCATCCATAAGTGCCCCACACAAGCAAGCCATTAAAAAAAAATATTTTATACTGTATTTTTCTGTACCCTTTCCATGTTTAGATGCACAAATACTTACCACTGTGTTACAACTATCTACAGTATTCAGTACAGTCACATGCTGTATAGGATTGTAGCGAAGAAGCAATAGGCTACACCAGATAGCCTGGGTGTGTTGTAGGCTGTACCATCTAGGTTTGTGTAAGTACATTCTACAATGTTCACACAGTGATGAAATTGCCTTACAATTCATTTCTCAGAATGTATCCCTGTCGTTAACTGATGCATGGCTGGATAGAAAAAAAAAAATCCATCACATGTCTATACACTTGCAATGAATGATCAACAAAAATTAAGAAAACTATCCCATTTATAACAGCATTAGAAAGAATAAAATACTTAGGGATAAATTTAACAAAGTAAGTATAAAACATATACTGTGTAAACCAGAAAACATTTATGAAAGATATTTAAGATCTCAGTAAACTGATTCATAAATTGGAGACTTGGTATTGTTAAAAATTTACCTACAGATTCAGTACAATTCTAATCAAAATCCTGGCTAACTACTTTGTATGGTTTGCAAGCTGATCCTATAGTTAATAAGAAAATTCAAGGGAATCAGAATAGCCAAAACAATCTTGAAAAGAAAACAAATCTAGAGAATTTATACATCATAATTTCAAAGCTTACTACAGAAGCCACAGGAATCAAGACAGTGTGGTACCAGCACAAGGACAGACATACAGATCAATGAAAATAGAACTGAAGGTCCAGAAATAAAATTTTATATTCATGGTCAATTCATTTTCAACAAGGATACTAAGACCATTCAATGGTAAATCATCCTTTCAACAAATGACACTGGGACAAATGAATTTCCACATGCAAAAGAATGAAACGAGATCCTTCCCTCACACCATATGCAAAATAGAGCACAGACTTAAGAAGTAACACTATAAAACTCTTAAGACAAAAATATGGAGAAAATCTTCACGGCCTTGGATAAGGCAGTGGTTTCTCAAATACAACACTTTGAGCACAACCAACGAAAGAAAAAACAGCTAAATGATTTCATCAAAACTTTAATGCAAAGAACACCAGTAAGTAGGAAAGTGAAAAGAAAAGCTACAGAATGCAAGATACTTGTAAATTATGTAGCTGATAGGAGTCTAACACCCAGGATATTATAAAGAACTCTTACAACTCAACAAGAAAATGGCAAGCAACCCAATTAAAAAATGAGCAAAGACTTGAGAAGGCATTTCTTTGAAGATACACAAATAGCCAGCAAGCACGTAAAAAGGTGTTCAACATCATCATGCATCAGAGAAAGGCAAATCAAATCCAAATGAGATGCTACTTCAAACACATTAGTTGAGATGGCTGGAATCAAAAAAGCAGGCGGAAAAAAGTGCTGGTGATACGGAGACAAAGTAAAACAGGGGTTGACAGGAGCTGGGAAGTGGAATAAATAGGGACTTGGCATTTAATTGGTATAGAGCTTCAGTTCTGCAAGATGAAAAGATTTGGAGATTGGTTACACAACAATGAATGTACTTACTATGGCTGAACTGTATACTTAAACTGGTTAAAATGGTAAAGTTTACGTTATATACCTTTTACCACAATTTTTAAATTTTTAAATAGCACACACCAGTTTAAAAACTTGAGCTCTCATACATAGCTGATGGAAATGTAAAATGGTGCATGCCTACTTGGGAAATAGTCTGGCAATTCTTCAAAAGGTTCAACACTGAGTTACCATTTGACTCAGCAATGCCACACCTAGGTATATACCCAAGAGAAATGAAAATAGATGTCCACACAAACACTTGTACACAAATGTTCACAGCAGTATTATTCCTAACAGCTAAAAAATACAAACAACCCAAAAGTCCATCAACTAATGAATAAATAAATATAATGTGGTACATACATAAAATGGAATATTATTCGGCAATGAAAAGAAAGGAAATACTGATTCATGCTACCACAGGGGTCAACCTTGAAACATTAAGCTGTGAAAGAAGTCAGATCTAAAAGGCCACATATTGTATGAATCCATTTATATGAAATGTCTAGAATAGCCAAATGTAGAGGGACAACCTGTTAGTGGTTGATGAGGGCTAGGGACCTGAGGGAAAATGAGGACTGCTATCAGATAAGGGTTTCCTTTCAGGGGCAGGGGGATAAAAATGTCTTCAAATTGACTACGGTAATTGATGACTGCATTATATACTGAATGCAACTGAATTATATACTTTAAATGGATGAGTTATAGATCAATTAGATCTCAATGAAGCTGTTAAAAAAGAAACAGGCCAGTTGCTTTGCTGTGGTGTCAGTTCTTAACCTAGACAGAAGGTGGTAACAGGCAGAAATGGCACAGTACCAAATGCTGGGTATAATCCCAGCTCAGCCATTAGATAGACAGGGTCTGCTTGGGTCACTACTTAAGTTTTTTGAACTATTTGTTCCTATACAGATAATAATACCTTCCTAGCACTGCATGGCACACAGTAAAGCTTACTTATTAGGGTACTTATTATTACTACTGTAAAAAAACTACACTTGATCATAGTGAAAAGGCCAAAAAGCAATCAGTACTACTAACAACTGTGTACACGTGATGCCATAAAATAATGGTCGAAAAAGCTCTTGCAGAAAGAAGAGTAATGCACATTCCTTGGATCAAAATGATGTCTATTCATTCATTGCAGCCATATTGTAATGTGGTTCAATAAATTTCTGCTAATTCAATAAATACTTTTCAAGAAAATGCTCAGAGGTGGCAAGCACTGCTTCTGGAGTGAATGGTAGGACCTGTTATTATTTGAATGTTTGCGTCCTCTCAAAATTTTACGTTGATCTGATGTAGATATTCCCAGTTTAAAAAAAAAAGTCAAACCAAGTATGGTGTTTCACATCTATAATCCCAGCACTTTGGTAGGCCAAGGTGGGGGCATCATTGGAACCCAGGAGTTCAAGACCAGCCTGGGCAAGATGATGAGACCCCATCTCTACAAAAAAATGAAATTTGCCATAGTGGTGTGCACCCATAGTCCCAGCTACCTGGGACACTGAGACAGGAGGATCCCTTGGGCCCAGGAATTTGACGCTGCAGTGAGCCATGACTGCACCACCACACTCCAGCCTGGGTGACAAAGTGAGGACAAATTTCAAAAAAAAAATAATCATATGTTGAAATCCTACACCCCAAAGTGATTATATTGAAAGACAGGGCCTTTGGAGGGTGATTAGGTCATGGGGGCAGAGCCCTCCTGAATCAGATTAAAGCCCTTATTAAAAAGGCCCAAGAGCCAGGCTCATGCCTGTAATACCAACACTTTGGGAGGTCAAGGTAGGAGGATCACTTAAGTTCAAGATCAGCCTGGGCAACATAGAAGACCCTGTCTCTACAAAAAATTTTTCAAATTAGCCAGGCATGGTGGCACGGACCTGCAGTCTCAACTCTCAGGAGGCTGAGGCAGAAGCCCAGGAGTTTGAGGCTGCAGTGAACTATAATTGCAGAGTGAGACTGTGTCTAAAAAAAAAAATTAAAAAGGCCCAAAAGAGACCCCTTTGTCCCCTCCATCATACGAGGACACAGTAAGAAGGCGCCTTCTATAAACCAAGAAGCAGGCACTCATCCCCACGGTGAATTTGCTGGCACCTCTCTCTTGAGCTTCCCTGCTCCCAGAGTTGTGAAGAAATAAATTTATAAATTTCTAGCCAGGCATGGCCAGACACACTGACATTATGCTGAAATTATTACGAAAGTATCTGATCCCTTTTTTCCGCATATCTGTTAAAAACGTAATGTAATTGTTAAAAGTAACTCTGAGTCAGAGAAGCAAAGAAGTGTTCGTGTTTACTATTATGTGATTAATTAAGAAATAAGAAACTGAATTGACAACAGAATTTTCAACTCCTTGTTGAACTAGAGAGAAAGGAGGCTCATTAACAAACACATATACTACAAGCTGGGCGCAGTGGCTCACACATATAATCCCAGCACTTTGGGAGGCCAAGATGGGTGGATCACCTGAGGTCAGGAGATTGAGACCAGCATGGACAACATGACAAAACCCTGTTTCCACTAAAAATACAAAAACAAGCTGGGCATGGTGGCACAAGTCTGTGGTCCAGCTACTTGGGAACCTGAGGCACAAGAATCTCTTGAAGCCGGGAGGTGGAGGTTATAGTTAGCCAAGATCACAACATTATACTCTAGCCTGGGTGACACAGCGAAACACCATCTCAAAAAAAAAAAAAAAAAAAAATTATACACCACAGCATGAGCTTGCTATCCATTAATAATTAGTAGCTAATCAATTATTTCATTATTCATTTAGATATGTGAACTTCTTTAGAGAATTACCAAGCTCCATTTTCACAGAAAACACAGTAAATTCAATGAAACAGGTCCAAGGTGAGAGAGAGAAGACTGATTGAGGGTCATTTCCAGGCCTCCTGCCAGGACTCAGTGTGCTTAATCTGTCCTTGGACTTGTCTGGCCCCGTTACTCAAAGGACCTAGTTTTCTGGAAAATAACAGGCTTTTGTGATCTGAAAAGCAGAAATTAAAAGGAAACTGACATCATGGGGGAAAGAGAGCAAATACTACGACTTCTTTAGCTGTATTTTCCAACTTTTCTGTATAGATTACATGAAAATGATTTCTTTGGTTGTAATTTCCAACTTTTCTGTATAGATTACATAAAAAGTAATAGACCAAGATCTTTGCTGCCCTTCCAAAGCTGTACCTGGTAAATAAAATGGGTTAAACTAATGGTGTGTTTACAAAACATCAACAGCTTCAGTACTGACGCCAGGACTGTTTGTGTTTAGGTTCAACATGACTTAGGTAGGTAGTCCTTATAAAATGGTGTTATCGAAAAGACAGACAGAAGTAACTTTTTGCAGAGTACATGGAGGCTTGTTTTTCTCAAGAAATAAAACAAAAATGGATATAAAGGCAAATTTAGACTTGGACTCTACCTTCATAACAATCACACAGGAAAGAAGCATACGCCAGGCGCCGAGCTAGCTCAGATGCCCTGCGCAAGCTCCAGCACCAGGCACACAGGAGGCACGCAGATGAGGCCGTGTTCTGAGTTGAAGGGGACTCTGCCAGCATGTCACAAAACATATAGTCGCTTTTCTGCAAAGTATTTTAAATATTGCTTTTCAAATTTAAGTGTATTATTTGCAACTAAAATAATCTTCAAAGTGGAATTTACTCATATTTTCTAGTAATCACTCTGCATAGAAGCCAATGGATTTCTGAAGTTTCTCTTCTGCAGAAGAAGAAAAATGACACCTAGATCCATGTCTCTCTAGTTTATTTTTATATCCTCGGGGGCCAGCATTATGTCTGGAACAGAGGAAGTAGTCAACAAATTGTTTAGAAGAGATGAACAACCTAGCTTTTATAGTAATTGTCCATATCCCTGTTCTTAGTCTAATCACACTAGTGATTAAATAAATACTTGGTAAACATTAAGGTAGTTAACTCATAAACATTACTCAACAAGAAGCAATCTAGATAGACAACTTTGAAATACCTCTTTTTCTTCCAGCCCTAATTGGCAAGCTTAGCTGTCGGGCCTCTTATTTTGCAATCAAGCTGGGTTTTCTTCAGAGTTTCTAATTCTAAAACAATGGTGTGATGAAACGACCCCCCTTTGGTACCTAAATTATCAATAGAGAACATTGCCTCTTCTCTCTCCTTGTCAAAGTTGCCCTAAATTGGCAATGTAGACCTTTAGACTCCCTATTTTTGCTGGACAATATGACTTCAAGTTATTTGCTATACAATCTTCACTTTCCTTTTTTTGTCAAAATAAAAACAAACAAAAACAAACAAGCATCACTACTGACTCTATAACATAATACTTTCAACCAAAAGGAATAGAGAGCTATAGAACTCTGCCTTAGGACATCAGAATACACGCTCTTTTCAAGCGCCCAGGGAAAATATACCAAGATGGACCAGTATTCTGGGCCATACAAATCTCAACAAATTTAAAAGAACTGAAATTATATAGAGTGTGTTCTCTAATAGTAATGGAATTAAACTAAAAATCAGGAACAGAAAGTTAACAGAAAAATCTCCAAACACTTGGATATGAACCAACACATTTCTAAATAATCCACAACTCAAGGAGGAATTCTAAAGGGAAACTTTTAGGCTGGGTGCAGGTGGCTCAGCCCTGTAATCCCAGCACTTTGGGAAGTCGAGACAAGTGGATCACCTGAGGTCAGGAATTCCAGACCAGCCTGGGCAGCATGATGAAACCCTGTCTCTACTTAAAAAATACAAATATTAGCTGGATACAGTGGCTCACGCCCGTAGTCCTAGCTACTCAAGAGGCTGAAGCAGGAGAATAGCTTGAACCTGGGAGACAGAGGTTGCGGTGAGCCAAGATGGCACCACTGCACTCCAGCCTGGGCGACAGAGCAAGACTCTGTCTCAAAATAATAATAATAAATTAATTAAATAAAGGAAAAATTTTAACAATACATTTAACTGAATGAAAATGAAAATGCAACACATCAAAATGTGTGGAACATAGCAAAAGCAGTGCTGTGAGGGAAACTGATAGACGAAACACACATATAAGAAAAGAGAAACCATCTCAAATCAATCAAATCTCCCACCTCAAAAATCAAAATAAGCCTAAAGCAAGCAGAAGAAAAAAAGAATTAAGATAAGAGCAGATATAAAGGAAGTTGAAAACAGATATCAATAGAAAAAATCAATTAAACAAAGAGCTGTTCTTTGAAAAGATTGATAATATGAGCAACTCTACACACATCAACTTGACAACTTTGAAAAAATGGACCGCTTCCTTTAAAAATACAAACTATCACAACTCACACAATGTGAAAAGATAATTTCTACAGCCCTTAACCATTAAGGAAAAAGTGAGTCTGTAATTTCAAAACTCTCAAAAGAGAAATCTCCATGCCCAGAAGAATTCTACTAAATGCTTAAGAAGAATTAACACCAATTCTACACTACTTCTTCTGGGAAACAGAAGAGGAAGGAGCACTTTCTGACTCATTTTATGAAGCTAGTATTTCCCTAGCATCAAAACCCGATGAAAACAGTACAAAAAAAAAACAAAACAAAAAACTACAGACCAATATCACTCATGAATATGACACAAAATGCTTAATAAAACAGAATTCAACAATAAATATAAAATAATTATTCACATGAACAAATGGAGTTCATTCCTTTTGGGTTTATTCCAGGGATCCAAGACTGGTTCATACTGAAAATTAATCAATGTAATCCACCATATTAATAGGCTGAAGAAGAAAAACCATACATTCACATCAACTGACACAGATTTGATGAAATTCAAGACCCATTCTTCAGTTTAAAAACTTTTGGAAAGACAGGAATAGAAGGGAGCATCCTCAAGTGATAATAAGCATCTATAGAAAACCCTAAAGCAAACATGATACTTAATGGTGAAGGACAGGATGCTTTAGTCAGTTGCAATAGGCAAAAAAAAAAAAGAGAGAGAGAAAGAAAGAAAAGGCATGAAAAGCCATATGGATAGGAAAGGAAGAAATAAAACCATTCAATTTGTAGATAACATGATTGCCCACATAGAAAATCTCAAGAAATCTACCAAAAAAACCTCAAAAAACTAAGAACTAATGAGTGAGCTCCACAAGGTTTCAGGATACAAGCCAAACATTTAAAAAATCAATTGTCTATTAAAATGAACATGTGGACACCACAATTAAAAATGTAATACCACTTTCTAATCACTCAAAAAAATGAACTACTTAGGTGTTAATCTAACAAAATGTGTATGAAACCGGTGTGCTGAAAACTATACAATGCTGATGAAACTAATCAAAAAAGATAAAATAAATGAAGACATACTGTGTTCACTGACTGGAAACTTAACATACTGAAGACATCAATTCTACCCCAAATTCCTATCAGATCCCAGCAAGAGTTTATGTAGATAGAGGGAAGACTATTCTAACATTAACAAAGAAAGGGAAGGGAGCTAGCTAAAATAATTTTGAAGAAGAATAAAGGAATCAAGTATCCAATTTGAAGATGTATGCAGCTATAGTAATCAAGACTGTGATACTGGCTGGCTGAGGTATAGACATATAGATCAAAAGAACAGAAGAAATAAGCCAGAAGCAGATCTACACAAACAAAGCCAACTAATTTTTGATAAAGAAGCAAAAGCAATTGAATGCAAGAGGATGTCTTTTCTACAAACAGTGCTACAGCAGTTGGACATCCACAGGTCAAAAAAAAAAGGAACACTCACCTAAATCTCATGCCTTCTACAAAACTTAACTTGACTGAATCATGGACTTAAATCTAAAATGTAAAACCACAAAAGTTTTAGAAAGAAGTACAAAAGAAAACCTTCAGGTTCTAGGAATAGGGCAGAGTTCTCAGACATCATACCAAAAGCACGATCCATTAAAGGAAAAAACGATAAACTGGACAGATAAACTGGACCTCATCAAAATTAAAAATTCTCATTCTGCAACAGATCCTGCTAAGTGGCTGAAAAGCCACTGAGTCAGAAAATATATTTGCAAGCCACATGTCTGAAAGAGTATTAGTATCATCAGAGAATAACAGTGAGTGAAAAAAGCCAACCCCAAACATTCCAATTGTGTAATATTTTTGAAAGGACCAAATTATATGTAGAATAAGGAAGCAGCTGACAGAAAGAAAGGCAGGCATGGGGCAGAGGAGGGTGGGTGTGGCTGTAGTGTGTATGGACAAGCAGGAGGGATTCTGTGGCGAGGGGAAAATTCTACATCTTGACCATATCGGTGTCAAGATCCTAGTTCCACTATTACAGTACAGTCTTGCAAGACATCAACATTGGGAGAATCTGAGCAATCCCTCCAAATGATCTCAAAATGAAAAGTTCAATTTAAAACACTGATAAACAAGAATTTTGAGGCATTTGCTGATTCAATTATACACCGCGTTAACTTTCAAATCCCTACGCTTTTCATAGGCCAACCCAATTCTGCCTTTTCTATGTCACGTGTTGACTTTCCCAACATTCCCGCAGCTAAGGAAACCCAACTATGCACCAAAGCTTTGTCTTTTACATAACCAATACCAGGATTGGGTATACCTTTAATCTATGAGTTCAAAATTATCTTACAGGCTTTTTCTTGAATATCCAAACCTCACCACTGATACATAGAAGGACACATGCAGAAGTTCGTCTGAACACGTAGAAGTCAGCACAGCTGACCCAGTCAGGCACCAGCAAGTACACGCGGCCACCTCCTTGTTGGGCAATTTGTAATTATCAGCCCTCTATGCTGTTTCATTCACTCATCTTTGTGACACTCCCACTGTCATCTGCAGGGCACTGTGGGTGGGGAGAGAAGTAGGACATGGCTACTGTCATCATTTACTATGAAACCCTCTGTGAGATACATGTGATGGCATCAGCAGTCCCAGCACCAGTTCTCCTCACTATAGCCTCCCCATGGAAGCAGCAGGTGCTGTCAGAGGTGCCCTGCATGTTCTGAGATGAGGGTCAGTACTTCACCATCTTCCTTTGTCTTTTGCAAAATGACAGCACTGAATACATGAGGCAGTGATGGGCACTGCTTTCCAAGTGCCTCATGCTCAGATGGCATGACAAACATTTCCTGGGGATCTAAAACCACCCAGCTCTAGTGAGCAGTCAGTGGCTGTTGAACACCTCACTCATTTGAAGCTGTGGGGTCCTCCCCAGTGGGGAAATACCTTTAAAACTAAAATTCCATGCAAATTCTCTTCCTTCTGTAAACTTATCACTGCAGGATTCAGAAAGAATGAGCATGGAGGGGGCCAGGTACAGTAGCTCATGCCTGTAATCCCAGCACTTTGGGAGGCCGAGACAGGTGGATCGCCTGAGGTCAGGAGTTCAAGACTAGCCTCACCAACATACTGAAACCCCGTCTCTACTAAAAATACAAAAAATTAGCCAGGTGTTGTGGTGGGCCCCTGTAATCCCAGCTACTCAGGAGGCTGAGGCAGAAGAATCACTTGAACCCGGGAGGTGGAGGTTGTGGTGAGCAGAGATCGCACCATTGCATTCCAGCCTGGGCAACAAGAGCAAAACTCTGTCTAAAAAAAAAAAAAAAAAAAAAGACTGAGCATGCAGGAATGTGTTTCACGTTTATTCTTTCTGAATCCTGCAGTGATGAGTTTAGAGAGGGAAGAAAATAACCATGCAAGTGTAACTGGCCACTGGACATTCCAGTTCTTTAAAAAACAATCTCATCAAAGAACACTGTTCTATTCCCAAGAAGCAATCACACAAACCTAAACTTTTGAGAGGCGCTGTTGTTTATAAATTGTCTCTCAATGACTAAAAAGTGCTTCTGGGTCTTTCAGTGGACCTGAAATTACACCCAGAGAGGGTGGCTGTCCCAGTTCTGGGGAACAAGGGCCTAGGAACCCTCTCGCTGAACCAGTCTCCTTGCACAGTGATCTTTTTACCCCAGACTGATCTGTATAGAGATCCA
This sequence comes from Cheracebus regulus, assembly GCA_963574635.1. Lineage (NCBI taxonomy): Eukaryota > Metazoa > Chordata > Mammalia > Primates > Pitheciidae > Cheracebus > Cheracebus regulus. The sequence goes on from CAUYQU010059706.1 coordinate 21,821, forward strand.
CTATCTTCATCTCAGAAGAAAGGTGTTCAACTGACACAAAGTATTCTTCAAAAGCCCCAACCTGAGGACAACAGGGATGCACTGTGCATACGGGAGGGTGCTTCCACAGAAGAGACTTTCCAGGAAAGACTAGAAAGTAACACTGTCCTCCTGCTGACGACAGACAATTCCTTCTTCCTTTAGAGATTTGTCATCCCAGAATGAGAAACTGAAGGAGATGAGTAGTGTTCACCCATAAAAATTTAAAAAAGGATGCTAGATTCCTATGGTAGGATATCAATGAAAATGTAATCATCCACTTGGATGATTCCAGCTCAGCAGTTGAGCATGCACTGAAACTGAATAAACGACTATGCTTTAGAATAACTGCTGTGAGGGGTCTGATGTAATGATTCACAGCAGGCTTAAAAGTAGCCATCAGGAAGTCAATGTGATCAAGTTCCTTCGGAGATGCTAATGTGGAAATTGAAGGAACTATGCTACCAAATCAGGCATACTGAGGCAGTGGCTGGAGCATGATTTGACCTATCTCCCTGCACACATTTGAGGCTTAATGTGGTAAACTGAAGATGAGACCTGTACTGTCAAACCACTGTTGCTTCTGTGTCCTGCCTGAAGCTATCTGGGTTGAAAACCTCTAGGGGTGAACACTTTGTATGAAGGGGTCACATTTAAAATAAAGATGAGAAAAAGCGGGAAGAGTTCTTGCTTTCTTGTCCAAGACAGCCTCTGGATCAGAAGGGAGGTGTCCATGGTACAGAAGTGCTCCTGCCCTGAGTAATTTTCCTAATGCTGAGTAGAGTCTGCAGGCAGAGCAGCCAGTCAGGCTAGGACAGCGGGGACTCGTGAGCCACCCAAAACCTCTGGAAGCAGAAGACTCTAGCCTGGAAAGAAAGGTCTAGAGGAGGTTCTTCCCTCTCCTCCCATTCTGAGGAGCTTGAGTGAGGGAAGGGAGACAAGGAGGAAAGAGGTGAGTTCCCGCTGAGAAGTGACACTGGGTATCTGTGCCAGACCTGCATCTTGATCCTCCCGGAACCACATGACCTCAGGAAGGAAAGTTATAGGACAGGGTGCGGTTCGCAATTCATTTCCAGGGCGGAGTCTGGAGAAGGTGTCTGCTTTCGAGCTGTTTATCTCAACGCCAGTCAGTGAGGACAGCAGTCAGAAAGACTACAAATAGAACCCAGAGTGATTTTGAAATCAGTCTACTCACACCTTAGCCCACTTGTCATGAAAAAATAAAATGGTCAAAAGCAGCTGCCACTTTCCTTACCCAGAATTCCACTATTTAATTCACAGGGAGGTCAGGAGTCTAAGACTCAACTCAAGGGGAGCTTTCCAGTGTTAGCACCTCACTCCATGTCACCTTGGTACAACAGGCACACCATGCATGCTCTATCACATGCCAACCACAGGCCACAGCCAGGAACTGGAACTCAGACAACAACCAAGTGAAGAGCCCAGACCTCTTCTAGGCAGGGCAGGAAATCACAGTTCTGGCAGCGTGGCCCGAGGACACTCAAGACCCCACTACCAGGCTGACCCTAACTTGGTAACACAAGCAGCCTCTTCAGAAGCTGGGCCCAGCAGGCCACTCTGGGAATTTTAGATTTGTTTTAGAAAAGTCAAAGATATTGAATCTGATAGAAAAATCTAAAAAAGAAGAAAACAACAACTAAAAAGAAAAGTCAAACGCAGAAAGGTCTGTTGGACGGTAAAATATACCATTTCAAGAATACTGTGTAGGCTTTTTTTTGTTTGTTTATTTTGAATTATTTAACTTCAAATTATTTAAATGAAAACACATTTTTAACTTTCCTCATTTAAATATATATTATTTTTGAATACCACTGAAGCTGCAGATATTAATATATCTCCTTCCTTCTTTCTTGTTTTGAATGAGGGCTGGAGGGATGTTATTTCAGAAGGATCCATGGAACATTTAAGAGAGGGCAATTCCTTTGAAGGCCTGTATTTCTAAACCCTATTCAGTCCATGCGTAATGCAAGTGACAATGGTAAGACCACACAATGGAGGCTGGTCTTTACCATCAGATACTGGGCTGCTTGTGTGCAGCAGTACGAAAGTGTCCCCAGTGGTAGAGTTTTGCTTAGTGATTAAGCGGCAGAAAAAATACAGTGAATCAATTATTTCCATTTGCAACACATATTTAAATGTACTGGGGCCAATTTAACAGTAAACGGTTACTTGCAAGCTGGCAGGGCAAAACAAATCAAAAACATATCTATCTTTTTCACAGAAAGAGAACAATCATAAACTCGAGATATGAATTCATATATTTCTCATGTATGTAATTAATTCAACCACCCTACCAGGACTGATTCTGCACCAAAAGAAATTACAAACTGACAGAAATTAAACTGGATCCCAGGCTTCATTCCAAGGGCACCATGCTATGGGTCACTTATTCAAGTCTTACGGTCCTGGGTAAACTCAGTTTTAATAACTTGTTGGGATATTTTAGGATAATTGCTGCATGGGGTTTGATTTAATTAATCTCAGCAGGGTTCAAAGAAGGCTCATGAAGTTGACATGAAAAATGTCCTTCAGATGTTGTATTATTAAAAGTTGAATAAGTACGTCACCAAGAGAGGCAGAAATAGAGAAAGCTACCATTTTAAATTAAGACAGTAAAAATCTACTCTACCCATGCTCACAGAGAGTTGGTAGGAAAAGGGATAAAACTGCAAGCTGAGTGTAGGGCTGATGCAGTGGCTCAACATTCGCTGAATGAAGAAAACAATAAATGAAGGTAAAATGAATATTCATGATGGGACAAGACATACAAAAAGTTTTCACATTATTTAAGATGATGTTTAGAAATACATTGTTTATAACATGATGGCATTTAGATCCTAGAAGACAGATCACTTGTCACAGCAAGGCCAAGTCTAGAGATGGAGGGTGTGTGTGTGTGTGTGTGTGTGTGTGTGTTAAAACTGGCATTTGTGTACAATCGATTGGTTAGAGAAGGTACAAAATCCTAGGGTGTCCAATTCACATAACATTGCCATTCACACTTTTCACACAGAAGTATTGGTACTTCACGGTTTGAGAATCTGGCTGTTCCCAGAATTCAAGCTTGCACCGTTGAGAGGTGAGGAAAATGGTGCCGGATACTGGGGAGGCTGGCCAGAGGGGTCTGAGTTCTCTGTTGGCAGCATCGTCTTCTGCATCCTTGCCTGGCATTAGCTTACAGAATTAGATGTGCAGATCCACCACATTGGAGCTGTCTTACTTCCCAACTCTCAGACCAAAAAAGAGGACCACCAGGAGATATCCAAACTGGGACGCGTTCAACACGGAACGAGCATTCATTACACAATGGACATGGTGCCACCACCACCTCCTCCTGTCACAGAACCATCACAGCCTCCACCACCTCACAGACACATACAAAGCACTTCCTGTGTGACAGCCAGGACACGCTTCTGGCATTTTACAAGTACAACTGATGGAATCCTCACCTATCACAGTGGTTCTCAAACCTGAATATGCTTGGAAAGCTTTGAAAAATTTCAATGCATAGGTCATACCCCAAATCAATGATAACATTTGGGGGTGGGAGTAGGTGTCAATGTTTTTAAAGACCCACTGCTAATTCAAACAAGCAGTAAAGGTTTTGAAACCCCAAGAAATGGGAATTGCTACAGTCTGAAGGCATGCATCCCTCCAAAACTTTTATGTTGAAACTTAAACCCCAAGGTGATGATGTGAAGAAGTGGGGCCTTTTGGAAGTGATAAATCATGAGGGTTCCCCTCTTGTGTTTAAGATTAATGCCCTCAAAAAGAGGATTACCATTCCCTGCAAATACTAGAAGGCAGGCGTGGAGAGTAGCTGTTCAGAGCCTCCAGAAAGCATATGCTCTAAAACAATAGCTTTCAAATATTTCTGTGGTTGAAAATCACATAGAAGACGTGTTAAAATACAGACTGCTAGGCCCCAGCCATAGAGGCTCTAATTTAATAGGTCTGGAAGGAGCCCTAGAATTTACTTATGTATCAAATCCCCAAGTGTTGCTGATGCTAGAACCACGCCCTGGTGACACAGACTCCATCATGACTGACACACTTGGGGCTGTAGCAATATAGATGTTCAAGGGTCTCTGGAGTCAGTAAACTGAAGTCCATGTCCTCGCCTCTGCTTATGCTGTCCACAGGGGAGAGAAGGTTTTCCTCTGTGAGCTCCTTCTTTACTTGCTCACTCCTCTGTTAGGATTCAGCCCAGACTGGACTCAGCTCCTCCTCCAGGAAGTCTTCCTGGATCTACAGACTCTCATCTTCTCCCCTAACTGACTGCCACATTCACTACTTTTTGCTGCTTTGCTTTTATATATGGGCCTCTCCCTCTAGACAAGAATGTGAGTCTCTTCATGAAAAGAGGGGCTGTTTCTGATCAATCTTTCAATCTTCAGCATGTAGTACACAAAAGATACACAGTATTACGTATACATGTATGCTTACAAACCATCATGAAGTATCACCAGTATTACACTTGTCACAGCAGAATCTACAAATCCACATAAATTCCTAAACAGGTGATTCCTGATGGATGAGAGTTTATGCATTACAGAAGAGCACTCCACCCCACAGGAAAGGTGGAAGCGGAGCACATTTCTAAAGCAGAGGCTATTTTTCTTTCAGCTGTAGGGTCACAACATACAAGCTGGATGTGTTTAAAAGTACAGGTGCAAGCTGTTTAGGACTTGGGGCACATTTGCCCATCTCTACATCACCCATAGTGGCTAAGTGCTGGGGTCTGAGCTCAGAACCCTGTGTGATGGCACTGAATTGCCACATTAATGCTCAAGTACAATGGACTGCTCGCTGTTCCTATCACACAGAGCAACATTTTCTGCGGAAGTGTGATCAAAGTTCCGATCTGCAATACCACCAACACATCTCATCGCCAGCCTCCTGCTCCCGCTGGAATAAGACAATAAAAGCCTGCCTTCCCCTTGCACCTATCCAGACAGTGAGCAAAGTTGTCCCCTTTCCTGCTGCTAAAGTTGTGGTGGGGTGGGTGGGGGGTTGCAACTGGGAAGGGATGAGAGAGCAGAGGAGGGCAGGAGACCGGGTGGCCCAGGGACCCAGGAAGGCAGCTCACTTCCCTCCACTGAAACTCTCCAGTCTGGCCATTATGGACCTGTGCTCTATTTTTCTCTAAGGGGAGCTTGCCAGTCTTAGGAAACAAAGCCTGCTCTGGTGTGAATGGGGGTGGAGGGGAAAGGCTGGCCCTTCCCCTCTCTGGGATTGGAAGGTAGAGTCCTCTTAGAGGGTACAGATGGTTGCTAGTGGGTCTTGAGGACAGACCTGGCAGGCTGGGGCTGGAGATACTCTGGGGCAGACACAGGATCCCTGAAGTGACAATGTCTAGGGTCTCATGATTCCACAAAGACCAGGGAAGTCCTGCTTCAGGGAAATGAGCAGAAGCGGCTGCTGACAAGGAAGTCAGGTCCTTTAAGGTCCTGGTTCACTGAAGCAACAGCCCCATTTCCAAGACACTGGAACATGATGACCACAGGATAGTCATTACCTGTGTCCACCAAAGCTGACATCCTGACTGCAGCACACAACCACAACCACATACGTATATAAGAAACACAGAGGTCATTCTTGCATTTGCAGTGCTGCCACAGCTCCCCAGTGTTCTCGCAGGCACAGAGAGCATCGTCCACAACCCGGAAATGAGAGCGAAGGCTGGACCGGGAACTCCTCTGAGCCCTCAGGCTCGTGTCCCCTGATGCCCTAGTCGCTCCTCTCTGGCTTCACCTTCAGCTCAGCACACAGGAGCCATCAATGTTGTGAAAGGCTCTGTGGTACCATTTCTGCCTCAGGGAGCTACAGGTTACAGGGAAGACAGACACACAGAGGGATGCACGTGGATTTCCTAGGCCAGGCAGCCTAGGGTCCAGTGTCAGCCTTGCTACTTCCTATGGGGCTCTGGCCACAACAACTTCCCTGAACCTCCATCTCATTTAGGGAGTGCTGAAACTTAACTTGCTCCTCAGTTATAACCATCCTCAACTAAACCACAGAACACAGAGGACACCTCGCACAAATGCTTCCTCCCTTCTCCCCAGGATGGTACCTGATAACCCATCTCATTCCAGCAGGAAGGGGTGAAGCTATCACACAGGATGCCTGCCTCAGGGCATCAGGGTTTCATTCTGTCAAGACAGGCTGATATGGAGGAGGTGGGCATCACAATTCAACAATACCTTTTTGGTCTCCTGGGGGAGCCAGAAGAGGCGTTAAACAGAGAAGCAGCAAGGGGGCTTCATGGGAGTCCTGAAAAGGGTGTGGGCACAGCAGAGGCCAAGAGAGAAACAGCAACTGACTCCACGCTCCCCTTCACTGCTCTTTTATTTGCAATGCAAAGATGAAGAAAATCAGGTAAGCACTTTGTACCTAAGCATTTCTCTCCACGAATGCAAAATACAATTAAACATTCCAGTACTGATTTTCAAATTGCCATGTATTATATGGTTTCCCTCTAGGAAGCCATGTACCTTTGGTGTTCCTTCCTGGTGTTTTAGAAGTAATGGTAATAGTTCTTTCTAAAACATTTGAATGTATACTACTGCAATGTTACGATCCCATTTATGCTATTACACGTCTCATAGGCAAACATTTTTTTAAATGTTTAGCTTTCAGACAGAAAAAAAAGGAAAGCACTGATGAGTTCCCCTTCTAAGTGAATCCTTCCAACGCCTCTTAGCACAGGGGAAAGGAAGGAGAAAGAAGTTTTGTTGCCTTCAGCAGCAAATAGAGAGGTCAACCCACCAAGCTCTAAGGCCAGGCATCAAGCCCTGAACCACAGAGGCCTTAGAGCCAACTTTGTCCTGCTGCTTTCCCTTGAATATGTCATTTTATTTCCTTGGGCCACGGTTTCCTCATCTGTAGACTATAAGGTCTCTTTCAGATATTAAGGTGCATACTCTGCTTCACTACCTATAAAGTAGAAAAAATACTTGCCTCCAACTCTTAGGAAGGTAAAAACTAACAAAGAAATGTTTTGACAAGGCCTTAAGATTACATAATGAAATGAGTATAAATAAGACTCATACAGTCAAACAGCTAGCAGACCACAAAGATATGTCCAGCTCAAGTGAAATGGAACTCGCAATGCACGGGAGGAGACAGCTGGCAGTGGTCTTTTTTTTTTTTTTTAATTTAATTTTTTTAGAGACAGAATCTCACTCTGTCACCCAGGCTGGAATGCAGTGGCAAAATCATAGATGGCTCACTGCAGTCTCAACCTCCCAGGCTCAAGTGATCCTCTCACCTCACCCTCCTGACCTGAGACTACAGGTGTGTGCGCCATTATGCCCAGCAGAGTTTTATTTCTATTTTTCAGAGATGGGGTCTTGCTATGTTGCCCAAGCTGATCTCGAACTCCTGGGGTCAAGCAATTCTCCCACCTCAGCCTCCCAAAGTGCTGGGATTACAGGCATGAGCCACTGGAGCCAGCCGGGTCATTTTTATGCCACTTTCTTTAGGACTTCCTGTGGCTAAGAGGGAAAGCGGGCTGACAACGTGGATGAGCTGATAGCTCAGGCACCGGCCCAGGCTTTCTGAGGGATCAGGCATTAGGTTTTCTCCATGCACTGTCCTACAGGTATAGAATTTTTGTCCTCCAGTGGTGTACACTGCAGACTAAATAAAACATGTCAAATAACGACCTCCTTTCCAAAGCTGAACTGCAAGGCATGCCTGAGTTGAAGAGGTCACACAGCAGGCAAGCTCCACTGTTTGGTGAGAAGAGGGCCTCCACTGCCAGGCAGCGGCAAGAAGGCATGCTGGTTACCTCCCCCGAGCCTCCCTTTTCTCATCTGTCAAATGGAACAGTCGTAGGTCCTACATTACATGGATGTGCGGAGGATTTTAAATGAGTTCTGATCCACGTAAATCCCTTGGAACAGTGCTTGGCACATACCCAGAGTTTGGTAAATGCTACCTAATATAAGTATTCACATTATTCAAGAACTATGTAGAGGATAAGGCTTCAATAAGAAAACAATCAGAAGCAGTGGGGAGCTTCAGAGGGGAGGGTCTTGTAATGGAGTCCTTCTGCAGAAATGCAGCTGCTGTTCCCCGCCTCTGACACTTGTAGACATTCAGAGACAAAGCCGTCAGCAAGGTGACAGAAGGCGGACTTGAAGGAGCACAAGAACCCAGGGATGCTGATGGAGTATGGAAAACCGCAGCAGAAGGCACTGAGGCAAGGTGTGCCCTGCAGGCGGGGCAGGCTGTGGCTGGGCAGAGTGCCTGCCAGGGAGAAGTAGGGCAAAGGGAAGAAATCACCTGCGGGAGAAATATGGGGCAAGAAGGAAGAAACCCGCACATGCACAGGAGCGCAAATAAGGAAGGAGATGGGAGAACTAGGTGGAGGCAGATGGCAAACGTGGGGGCCAAGGGAGGTAGATGAGAATTAGGATATGGTATAATCAAAGTCGCAGGAAACTCTAAAGGATGAGAGGGGGCAGAGAACAAGGAGGGTGCATGACTAACGGGCACCCCGAGAATAATGCAGTGAGGCAGTTTGCAAGACAGTGGAGGAGGTCATAAAAAAAGAGAGAATTTGTTGGAAAAGGTGGGAAAAAAAAGGAGTGAGATTTCTGCGCCTGTTAGCAAGGGGAATAAAGGAGAGCAAATCACTGGGAGACCGGGAAGGGATCAAGGGAAAGAAAAGAGAAAGAAAAAAACGACGATGGGTACAGAGAAAACCCTGGCGGGGGAGGTGTATAATACAAGGCTACGGGAAGATTTGGGCATAAGGGCTGAGTAAATGCACAGTATTATTCTATTTATCCACATCCCTATGCAACGCTGGGAAGCAAGTGACCCACAGGGTTTGTTTGCTTGCTTTGGTTTGGTTTTCCTGCACTTGGAGGGAGGGGAAATTTGCTCAAGCTCTGTAACCTTGCAGTCAGATGGGTGGCCCAGCCCAGGTCACCGGAGCTCCCTCTGACGTTGGCAGGAGCATGGGCTTCTATCTGCCCTGGACCGGGCTACCAATTCCCTCACCTCCTTCACAGAATGGGACCAAACCAACTCGGCCAATGCACTCCCACCAGTCCACAGACGACGGGCGCCGGGTCCCAATACCATTCCCCTGGAATGAGACTCCGCTGAGGCCTAGAGAAACTTGCTTTCTAAACTAAGCTCTCCAACCGAATCGCTCCCGTGTCCCCAGGAGGCACTCTGCCCGAAGGAGCAGAGCGTTACCCGGGTATGCCGCCCCCGCAGGCCAGGCCCCGCGAGCTAGGAGCGCGGGGTGAACTTAGAGTGCTACCTCCCTGCAGGCTGGAAACGACCTTTTGCGAGAACACCATGTGCACGTCCTCCCGGAGGCAATGGTGCCGGGCGGCACAGAGGGCGCAGAGCCACCGTCAGGCTGGGGGCGGGCGCAGGGACCCAACAGATGAGTGGCCCGGCAGGCTCCAGAGGCGTTGGAAGCAGAGGCGAAGGAGCTGGGAGCTGGATATCCCCAAGCCCGAAGCAGTCCACTTGGGCTCAAGTCCTCCCGGAATTCTATATTAACAGCCCGTGCCCGCGCCCGCGCAGCAGAGCCGCGGCCCGACGCTGTCTTACCTCCTACGGCGCCTCTCGGCGGCGCCTCCAAAGTCAGCGCGTCCAGCACGTCCCTGCCTTCACAGCCAGCTCCGGCGCCGGCGGAGCGCCGAGGCTGCCGCGCTCTCGGAGGAGCCTGGGCTCCAGTGTGCTCCCTCGGAGCTGGCGGCGGACGGAGCGGCCGCGAGAGAAAGCGCGGCACAGACTCTGCTCCCGCGCCTGGCCAAACACTCCGCCAGGCCACGCCCCAGCCCCCTACCCCCCCAAGCCACACCCCCAGCCCGACTTCCCCAAGGCCACTCCTCATCCCGGGTCCCTCCCCTGGCCACGCCCCATCCCGGCTCTTCCCCCACTCAAGCCACGCCCCGGTCTAGCTCATTCCCGCAGGCCAAGCCCTCCGCCCAACCCACAGAAACCCGTCAAAAACAGTTCCCCGGCTGGGGGCGGAGTCTGACTCTTGCAATCCCAGCACTTTTGGAGGCCGAGAAGGGCCGATCACCGGGCGTCAGGAGTTTGAGACCAGCCTGGCCAATATGGTGAAACCCCCTCTCTACTGAAAATACAAAAATTAGCCCGGCGTAGTGGCACGCGCCTGTCATCCCAGCTACTCAGGAAGCTGAGGCAGGAGAATCGGTTGAACCCGGGAGGCGGAGGTTGCAGAGAGCCGGCAATGCGCCGGCAATGCGCCACCGCACTCCAGCCTGGGCGACAGAGCCAGACTCCGTTTAAACAAAAACCGTTCCCCACAGCCACCAGCCAGCCCCCACTCCTAAGGGCGGGAGGAGGAGTCTCACCGCCCAGGGAACCGCGCCCCACTGCCCATTCACTTCAACTCCCCCTGGGCCAGGAGTTCACTCCTTGTGAAAGGAGAATGCAGGGTAAGGATTTTTAAACCTACTCGTTTCTCAGGGCCTGGGGCAAGTCTTTAGTAGACTGTTTAAGTAAACCGATTCAAAGAACTATCACCTTTCTTGTGAGGCTCAAGGCCTAATCATTAATTGACATGAAAACCACAGAGGAGAAGTGAACCCTTCTGTGCTGGGATCTGTGCCCCCCCCAGTGCTCCATGTTCCCTGAGAGGCAGCTAATGGAATTCATAAAATAAATGCATGCTTTCTAAAAACATAGTTTTTTAGATGATTCATTAAGCGGCCAGCACTATTATTTATAAATGTGTATTTTATAGTCAAAGAACAATACCCACAATCTGTAAACTAAAAAACATTAAAAATTATACTACCCAATGAAAAGTGAAAAGATATTGAAAAAACTGTATAATACGATAATGGTGGCTTCATGTCATTATGCATTTGTCAAGACTCATAGAATGTACAGCATGTGGCGTGAGCCTCCTGTAAGCCATGGACTTAGTCCATCTTTATGTACCAACAGGGCCCATCAATTGTAACACATGTGCCACACAAATATAGGATGACAGTAAAGGAGCTGTTCATGGAGGGAGGGGCGTGAGAGTGCACCAGAACTCCGTGTACTTTCTGTTCCTGTTTTCTAAACCTAAAACTGCTATAAAAATAGTGTATTAATTAAAACACACACCAATATTAATGATGATTATCTGTGGGTGGTGGAAATATGGGCAAATTTTATTTAATTCTTTGAATTATTATTAAAATTACCCACAGTTTCAACAATGAGCATGTATTTTTAAAGCTGGAAAAATATAAAAACCAAACCTTAGGCCAGGTGCGGTGGCTCACGCCTGTAATCCCAGTCCTCTGGGAGGCCGAGGCGGGTGGATCACGAGGTCAACTGATTCAGACCACCCTGGCCAACATGGTGAAACCCCCTCTCTACTAAAATATAAAAAGTAGCTGGGTGTGGTGGTACATGTCTGTAGTCCCTGCTACTTGGGAGGCTGAGGCAGGAGAAGCGCTTGAACCTAGCGGGTGGAGGCTACAGTGAGCTGATATTGTGCCGCTGCACTCCAGCCTGGCGACAGAGCAAGACTCTTGTCTCAAAACAACAACAACAAAACAACAACAAAAAAACCAAACCGTGGAAAATTTTAGAAACACAGTATGAGGGGCTAATATCATTGACTCTTCCATTTTATTTCTATTTAATAAAAAATCTGCATGAAGCCCTCACAAATGCTAAAATGAAATCTATGAATGTGCTTTCCCTTAGTATACTATCACAGTCTAAATTGAGGGGCGTTTATTATCTCTTTAGAATTAGCACAAATCTGAGAAGCAGATTTTGATTTTTCTTAAAAAAAAAATTGTGTTTCAAAAGGTTATTTCTGCCTACTTGGAAACCACTATTAATATTTACATGCAAGACTTTTTATAATGAAGAAAACACTGCATTTAAAACCACATCCTTCGGAAACAGGGCTGGCCCTCAGATGAACAGATTTCTGTGGAGTCATAACAATTAGGCCTGAAGACCCCTCCTCCCACGTCCTTGAGACCCTGTACAATCCCTGGGCAAGCGCTGGACCTTGGTGAGTCTCAGCTTCCTTATCAGTGAGAAGGTGACAGTGGCAGCTTGCTCAGCATTGGATGGAGAATAAAAACATTAGCCCATGTAAGACTCTTGGTAATAACTTAGCACATACAGGTGATGCTGATTGTTAGTTCCTGTCTTTTAAAAAACAGTTTTTCAGGGTTTCAGTGAAAACCTTTTGAGTGCCTGAGATAAAAGATATATTTGGATTCAGATTATAAATCTGTTAGAGGAAGGCAGGATAGCTAAAGAGAAAAATGATTGCTCTGACACCGAGAGGCGGGGCACTCTAACCTGGCTATAACCAGCTGTGTGCATCTCGGGGGTAAATCACCAACCGACACTCATTCTCACTTTTCCAGTCTGTTAAAGTGAGAGATTAGGACTAGCAATGGCTAAATTTCCTTCCGTTTCTATCATTCCACTGAGAATCACAACGTGGCCTCTGAGTGTAAAAGCCTAGGTCTCCCGCAGTGGCCTTCTGTCCACATGGCTCTCTGGCTACATGGCCACCATCACTCACGGCCTCGCAGACAAGGCCGGCAACTGCATTCTGCTGTTCCCTGCAAGTGGGAACCTACGAAGGTGGCTGACCTTTTTTCTTGTCTGCTCATCTTTTGGTACTCAAGACTCGAACTGAACTTTCACCCAAGTTCATCCTAACAACACTGATGCTTTCTGCAGGAGAGTGTCTAGGGATAGAAACTACCGCCTCTCACTAAGTCTAAGGCATGTTTTTTTCCCCACATAACATCTCCAAAATTAGAATGTGCTTTCCCTTAATTGTTGAGACTTATGCCGTGTTGTTTACATTCATTTTTTTCTTAAATCCTCAAGACAATCCTTGACAGTGACCTTTCTCATTTTATATATGGGGAAAATGAAGTTCAGAGAGGTTGAACGAACCATCTGAGGTCACACAGCTGGTGAGCAGTGGAGTCAGGATTTGCTCTCATGTTCCTGTTTTTAAATATTCTGAACAAAGCAGTGCTGTGAGTTCACCCAGGGTTGGGGAGAAGCAACGCTGTATTCCATCTGCTGAAAGTTCCATTCAGCAGGAGTTTCTCAGGAAGGACAGGGCAAAAAGGAAACTCTCATTTTAGTTTTTTTCTTTGAGGAGCTTCGACAAAGTAGCCCGTATGGCTTCTGTCCCACCCTCTACTGCAGAAAAAGTAGTTACCTGATTGGTTGGAGAAATCCATTGGTAGACTCACCTATTCCATTCATTTATTAACAGGACAGAGGATTCACTCTTTTTTAACCTTTCCACCCAGACTACAGCTGGGAGCAATCTGGGGTCAGTGTCTGGATGCCACAGACCAGACTTTCACCTGGAAGGAGTAACTTAAGGTCTAGATCTGGTAAGGGAAGCAGAGGTGAAGGAGCTGGGAGGTCACTCAGAGATCATCAGCAACAATTGTGCACACATCGTCCAGCTGATCTTGTCGGTAATGTCACTGACAATTTTACTTTGATCCAGCAGCCTCCAGCATCTTGTTGGTTGTGAAGCTGGCGGGCGATGAAAGGGTGTTGGTTGAACCACAGATGCCTCTGACACATAAGGCAAGACCCAAGCGAGCAGGAGAGAACCTGAGCCTCTTCTGCTCCATCCCTGTAAGTTCTAGAAAAACTGCAAAACCTCACTATGACAGGCTCCTTAGCTGTGATATCTTATGGTGAAAATTAAGTGTGATAATGTATGTAAAGTCCCAGTTTACTAGCTGGCACGTGGTCAAATGCTCAATAACTGGTGGCTGTCATTATTGATTAGAATGGATAAAGTCCATTTGCTATATTTATTCTACACTTTGCTAGAGCAGACTTCTAATTTGAAACTTCCTAGGATGACAGAATAATGTTTGGCATTTATCACATTATCTTAGCACATAATTATCTATTTGGTTTTTGGGGTGGGGGGGAAACCTAATTAATTTAGGCACAGAGAGGAAAGCATTTTGCCTCCAGGAATGAGTCACCAAGGCCAAAGGAATCGAGCGCAGAGGGAATGGTCAGGAGCCAGGTCCAGACTGCCGTCTGCAATGCCTCCCTGTCTGCTTGGAGACAGGGACCCCTCACACCTGGGTTTGGAGGAAGGGAATACAAATGGGCAGGGCAGCCACAGGCAAGAGAGGAGAATGAGCAGTCTCATGCTGTCCCCACAGTTGCTACGGACAACAGGTATGGCAATTCCTCAAAAACCAAAAAACTAGAATTACCATATCATCCAGCAATCCCTCTTCTGAGATATACCCAAAAGAATTGAAAGCAGCGACTTGAACAGGTATCTGTACACCCACTTTCATAGTGGCAGTATTCATACAGCCACAAAGTGAACGCAACCCAAGTGTCCATCCATGGATGGATAAACAAGATGTAGTAAATGCATACAATGGAATATCATTCAGCCTTAAAGAGGAACAAAATTCCGACACATGCTGCAACACAGGTGGACCCTGAGGACATTATGTTAAATGCATAAGCCCGTCACAAAAGGACAAATACTGTATGATTTCACTTACATGAGGTACCTAGAGTAGGCAAATTTACAGACAGAAAGTATAATGGTGGTTGCCAGAGGCTGCGGTGGGAAAGTGGGGCGTTACTGCTTAAAGGGGACCGAATTTCAGTTTTGCAAGATGAGAACTGTTCTGTGGATGGATGGATGGCTGGATGATCGTGATAGTTGCATAACAATATGAATGTACTTAATCTATTGAATTGCACACCTAAAACTGTTAAGATGGTAAGTGTTCCGTGTATTTTACCAGTTTTAAAAAATGTCCCATTTCCTAATCTGCAGGCCAGAATTTGCACAAAGCCATTGGGATTTTGTGGTAAGGAGCTGTCTCTGCCACTGACTGACTCCAGCTTGGTTCTGAAACCCTGTAAGCTCTCACCCGATCCCACTCCCCACCAGTCCCACTTTAAACAATGAATCTCTGCACTGAGAGTGTGTGGACTAGCACTGATGTGGACGACTTTACCAGAGCCACTCTCCACAAGCAGTATTCTCTTTGCTTTAATCGAGTAACTCCTGAAAACCTGTCTTCTTTATTAAATTTTCATGATTGATTGCCTCATCTATCAATTTTTGTTTTCCCTTGGACTCCTTCATCATTACAAGTAGACCCTAAAGCTCTTCACGGACAGATCTCTGTCCTTGGGAATGGAGCCCCACAGAGGCACATAGACCTTTAAGAGAATTCCCCCTTTCATCTCTCACTAGCTGGGTGGCTTTGGGCAAACTGCTTGGAACCTTAGTTTCTTCATCTGTAATATAGAAATAACAACACCCAGCTGGGCACAGTGCTCACATCTGTAATCCCAGCACTTTGGGAGGCCGAGGCAGGCAGAGCACTTGAGGCCAGAAGTTCGTGCCCATCCTCGCCAACATGGTGAAACCCATCTCTACTAAAAATACAAAAATTAACCAGGCGTGGTGGCACACACCTGTAATCCCAGCTACAAGGGAGGCTGAGGCAGGAGACTCACTTGAACGTGGAAGGTGGAGGCTGCACTGAGCTGAGATCATGGCATCATACTCCAGCCTGTGCAACAAGAGCAAAACTTGTCTCAAAAAAAAAAAAAGCTGGGGTATCAGTCACACCGCTCCAAAGAAGTGAATTCTGTTGACACTAAGAATGAGCTTGGGAGCAAATTCTCCCCCAGTCAAGCTTCTCGATGAGACCACAGCCCAGCCTACACTGTGGCAGCAGCCTCATGAGGCCCTGAGCTGGGTACCCAGCTAAGCTGTGCCCAGACTCCTCACTCCTGGAAATGGGCTTACAAGTGTGAAAATAAACGTGCATAGTTTTTAACCCATTGTAGTGCTTTGTTCTGCATCATAAAAAACGAATACAATATGAAAATACTGAAAATTTTTAGCTCCTTAAAAGACTCCCTCATGTGCCACCACCCCCACAGTTAGCAATGCCCGGTACCCCAAGGGTAAACATGAACATTTATTGCCATAAATTACTGCTGTTTTTGAATTTCATATAAATGGAGTCATGCAGGATGTATACTTTTGTGTCTGACTTCCTTTACTTATAGTATGTTTATGAGATTCATCCACATTGCTCTGTGTACTATTTGTTCATTTTTTTCCTTGCTGTGTAGTATTCTGCTGTTTGACTACACTATGTCCTATTCTATTGTTGATGGACAAAGAGATTGTTTTACTTTCTGTTACTATGTGTCCAGAACATGAACATGCTGGTTAGTAGAAAAAAAAAAAAAACTCTAGTTGGATATTTACCCAGGAGTGGTATTACTGGGTCATCAGGTCTACGTATGTTTACCTTCTGCAGCTACTGCCAAGCATTTTTTTCCAAAATGGTTGTACCAGTTTATACTCCCCCATAAGTAGTATAAAGAGAGTTCCATGGAGTCCCCCACCTTCACTAACACTTGGTATTGTCTTAACTTCAGTTTTTTCATTGTAAATATAGGGACAACAATAGTTTCCACTACCCAGAGTTGATGTGAACATTAGGTGAGAACATACATAAATGTCTTCATAAGATAATACTTGTTTGAGATATACAAGAAAAAAAAACCCCACTCAAAAGTGGGCGAAGGATATGAACAGACACTTTTCAAAAGAAGACATATATGACGCCAACAAACATATCAAAAAATGCTCATCACCACTGGTCATTAAAGAAATGCAAATCAAAACCACACTGAGATACGCGCCAGTTAGAATGGCAATCATTAAAAAATATGGAGACAACAGATGCTGGAGAGGATGTGGAGAAATAGGAACGCTTTTACATTGTTATTGGGAGTGTAAATTAGTTCAACCATTGTGGAAGACAGTGTGGCGATTTCTCAAGGATCTAGAAATAGAAATTCCATTTGACCCAGCAATCCCATTACTGGGAATATATCCAAAGGGTTATAAATTGTTCTACTATAAGGACACATGCACACAAATGTTCACTGCAGCACTGTGTACAACAGCAAAGACCTGGAACCAATCCAAATGCCCATCAATGATAGACTGGACAATGAAAATGTGGTACATATACACCATGGAATACTACTCAGCCATAAAAATCAATGGGTTCGTGTCCTTTGTAGGGACTTGGATGAATCTGGAAACCATCATTCTCAGCAAACTGACACAAGAAAAGAAGGCCAAATACCATATGTTCTCACTCATAGGTGGGTGTTGAATAATGAGAACACGTGGACTCAGGGGGAGGAGCATCACACACTGGGGGCAGTTGGGGGGGGGTAGGGAGAGACAGCTGGGGGTGGGGAGGGTGGGGAGGGATAATCGGGCAGAAATGCCAGATATAGTATGCGCCTAAAGTAAAATAAATAAATTTAAAAAAATTAAAAAAAAATAGAAAATATGCAAACCTAGGTATATTTCAGTTGGTGTACTGGCAGCTTTCAGAACTCCAGAGTAAAATTGTGACATTTCAGATTTTCACTGCTAATGATTCTAAGGCATAGACAAAATGGAGGAAAGCAAACCAACAAAAAAACCCAGGGCTTGACTTTTATTATGAGAAGTTATTAAGCCCCACGTGTTGAATTTTACAGTTGCCAATCTCCCCAGTCTTCCAACCATCAAAAGACCTATTTACAACCAAGGGAATATTTAACATCTTTCATTAATTCACTTTCTACCTAGGGCTTAGCAAAATGCATGCTGGAGGCTCAGGTGCTGATTCATGGCAGAAGAGAAGAGGCTTGATTCCATACAAAAAACTGACCAGGCTTAAGGCTGTCCTTTACACAGCTAGTATTCCACTCTACTGTGTTCAACTCAGTGGACTGCTGGCATTCTAATTTATTGGGTCTGAAGATTTGACCACTTCAGTCAAATTTTAAAGAGAATTTCCTCTAAATGGAGTAGATGGTCAGACATTTGAATATGGCAGCCAAAGCCTAGGAAGCAGAGCACCCTAATTTAGGTGGGTAGAGGTCTCAGCTCTGTGAAATCAGTCCACTATAACAAGATGCCAGTGAGTAGCAGGTAAGTACTAGAACAATATCCACTTCTGCAAGAGACAGGGATGTCAAAGACAAAGTAGGATTCTGAGGACACATCCAAGAATGTGTCACTTTAGGATCTGGCTGTAGTATCAATAGGGCAAGCAAGCAAAAAAGCTAATGTCCAGTGATAAAGACTAAGTAATCTAGCAGAACGCTGGAGTTGAGAAAGACACTTGGGTGTCTAGAGTCTAGATTCTAGACTTCAATGTGGGTACACCTGATGTCAAATCTGTGGTTGTGAGATCCATTCCATACCCTGTGACCTGCTGGGCTAAAACTGTTGAAACAAAATAATGTGTAGTTCAAGACTGAGTGAGGAGTGGACAGAATCTGGGGGTAGAAAGCCTAAGCAATTCCAGCGAGAGGGGCTTGAGCAGTTATGGACTAAGACAATAGTTCTCCCTGATGAAACACTTTGAGATGGTAAAGGAATGTCAGGTTAGTTACACCTACCCCCTGGCTATAATTGTAGGGTGCTTATGCTCTGTCAGGCATATGGATCTTCTGACTTGATCAACCCCCACTCCACACAGCATCCTCTGCCGTATGTGCTATTGTTACTAAGATGAGGAAGTAGAGACTCAGAGAAGGGAGATGATGGGGCTAGGATGATACAGCTAGGAAATGACAGGAAATGCATCATTGTTCAAAGGTGAGCAATTTGACTCCAGAACGTACACACCTAATTGCTATGCATTCTCCCTTCTATTTGCTAGGACAACCTTGGTGGGCACAGAGCAAGAAGTTGCCATCCCTCTGGTGCTAATGAAGAGCCACCCCTCTCACCACCTATTATTTCAAACCAGGCATTTTCTTTAAAAAAGAAAACAGCTTTACTGATATGGCATTCATTTAACATTCATCTATTTAAAGTGTACAATTCAGTAGTCTCTAGTATATGCACAGATATGTGGAACCATCACCACAGTCAATTTTAGAACATTTTGATTACCTCAATCACATCTTTTAGCTATTCTCCCAGTCTCCCATCTCATTCCTCACCCATAGCCTTAAGCAACAGTGAATTCACTTTTTATATCTATAAATTGGCTTGTTCTGGACCCTCATATGAATTGAATCATATAGTATGTACACATTTGTGACTTTTTTTTAACTTAGTATAGTGTTTTCGAGTCTCATTTAAGTTGTAGCATGTATCAGTACTTTATTCTTCTTGATGACTGAATATGATTTTACTGTAGAAATACATCACATTTAGTTTTTGTTTGCGGACATTCAGGTTGTTTCCACATTTTGGCTATCATAAGTAATGTTATGATAAATATTTGTTTAGAAGTTTTTGTGTGAACACAGACAAAACTTTTAATTTCTCTTGGGTGGAAGAGAAATAAAAACACCTAAGAGTAGAAAATACTTGATCAGATGGTAAATCTAGGTTTAATTGTTTGATGAATGGCCAGACTGTTTTTCACAGTGTCTGCACCATTTTACATTCCCAACAGCAGTGCATGGGGTTTCAATTTTTCACATCCTCACCAACACTTATTATGTGTCTTTTCGATCCTAGCCATCCTAGTGGGTGTGAAGTGATATCTCATAGTGTTGATGTGTGTTTCCCTGATGACTAATGGTGTTGAACATCTTTTTATTCATGTGCTTATTAGTCATCTGGAGAAATGGATATTCAGATCATTTTAAAAATTAATCTGAATAACTCTTTCATTTTATTATTAAGTTTAACATAGTATTGATACAAGTCCCTTACATATATAATTTGCAAATGTTTTCTCCATTTGGTGGGTTGCCTTTTTATTTTACCGATGGTGTCCTTTGCAACATCAAAGTTTTTAATTTTGATGAAGTCTCATTCATTTTTCTTTTGTTGCTTATGGCTTCTGTTTCATATCTAAGAATTCTTTGCCAAATCCAAGTCATGATTTGCTGCTACGTTTTCTTCTAATTTTACAGTTTTTTTCTACATTTAGGTCATTAAATATGGATATACAGGCTATGCTACTTTTCCTGAGTTCTAAGAGAGTCCCTAAGGTTGTATAAATAGCAGATAGTAGCCACATGTAGCAGTTCATGCCTGTAATCCCAGCACTTTGGGAGGCCAAGGCAGGAGGATTTCCTGAGCCTACGAGTTTGAGACCAGCCTGGGGAATATAGTGAGACCTTGTGTCTACAAAATATAAACAAAATTAGCCGAATGTGGTGGCATGTGCCTGTGGTCCCAGCTACTTGTGGGGCTGAGGTGGGAGGATCGCCTGGGCCCAGGAGATTGATGCTGCAGTGCCACTAAATAGGAAATAGGAAATATGACTAAAAGCTGTATCAAGTAATGTATCTGAAAGTCATAAACACGTGATATTTAAGTGGTAAAATGTCTATTCAGTGCTGGAGTAGATATAGGTGATAAAGGTGACATAAGGATCAATACTGATATCTGGGCTTCTAGATTGCAGTGCCATTCCTCAAGATATGGGAGAGGACCTGTGCCACGGACTGAATGTTTGTGTCCCTCCAAAATTCATATGCTGAAAACCTAATCACCAATGTGATCATACTAGGAGATAGATCCTTTGGGAGATGATTGGATTATGAGAGAGGAGACCTGGTGAATGGAATTAGTGCCCTTTTAATAAGACCCAGAGTGCTGCCTTTCCCCTTCCACCATATGCGGAAAAATAAGAAAGCACTTTCTGTGAGCCAGCAAGTGGGCCCTCACCAGACACCAAACCTGCCAGCACTTTGGTCTTAGACTTCCCAGCCTCTAGAACTGTAAGAGATAAAATTCTGTTATTTACAAGGTATCCAGTTTATGGTATTTGCTATAGCAGCCTGGACAGACTGAGAAAACCTGTTTGGGGATAAATGACCATGAGTTTTCTCAAATTTATTGGATTTAATATAAATTTTAAACATTTAAGAAGAAATATGTGGGGAACCTGTGTGTCTGGAGCTTGGAAGAGGATTTTTTAGCTGGGAATATACCTAGGAGTCCTATCATGAAGATAAAGCTACCTATGGGAAAATATAAACCAAAACAGGGCCTACATTTAAGCCTTCATAGTTTTAAAATCTTTAAAACCAGATAGAAAAGTAAGAGCTAAAAAAGAAGATTTAGAAGGAATGGCCAGCAAAGTAGAAGAAAAACCATGAGGGAGTGGGAAAAGAGAAGTCAAGGGGGATGAGAATTGCAGGAAGGAGGGTGGTTTCAACAGTATCAAATGTTACTGAGAGGCCAAGTAAAATGAGGTCTTAGAAGCGCCCACAAAATGCAATGAAGGTCATTGTTGATCTTGAAGCAGAGCATGCTGAAGACATGCTGGAGTGAATAAGAAGTGGAGACGGTGAGGTTTTAATTTGCTCAACTGAATGGCAATACCATTACCTAAGATGGTAAAGAGGTCCAGATTGAGTCCTCATTTGAGATGATTAGTTTGAAGAAAAGAAGACAGAGCAATAGCTAGAGGAGAATATGTGATTCAACTAAGTTATTTTAATTTTTTTTTATGATGGAAGTGATTTTCGCATGTTTGAAAGCTCACAGGAAATGTGAGACAGAGATATTAAAGATACAGGCGAGGGGATTACTACTAGGTTAAGGCTTTACTAAGGCAAGTAGTTGTGGGATTCAGAGTACAGGTAGGAGGGTATGCATTTAACAATGGGAACAGCTCCTCCACGTAATGGGTGGGATATGGGATAGAATAAAATAGGGGATGAAACGGGAGGAGAGATGGAAAGAGGAATAAAATGTATAGGTTTACAAATGTGGTGGGTGGGAGTTCTAAACAGGAAACTAGATTTAAGTGGCTGGAATTTTGATGGCATGCTGAAGGCACAATGATCACACATTTACAATGTTTCTAAGCTGCCTGGTTGGGTAATTTTCCTGAGTGGTGCTCCACAATTGGAGGGCAGACAAAAGGAAGGCAGAGAAGGGAGTTCCACTAGGAGGGAATATGGTATGACATTCAAGAGAATCCAAAAATTAGTATTTTTGCCTCCAATACCACAAACTTGTTCTGGACCCTCATATGAATTGAATCATATAATATGTACATATTTGTGACTTTTAAAAACTTAGTATAATGTTTTCAGGTCTCACTTATGTTGTAGCATGTATCAGTACTTCATTCTTTTTGATGACTGAACACTATTTTATTGTAGAAATATATCACATTTAGTTTTTCTTTGTGGACATTCAGGTTGTTTCCACCTTTTGGCTATGATGAGTAATGCTATGATAAATATTTGTATACAAGTTTTTGTGTGAACACAAAACTGTATCTTAATATAACATGTTAAGGGGTGCTATAGAAATGAACTTTTTAGGGTTTCTAATTTATTGTCATTTTAAACCAGGTTTTGACAAATCTGGTATTTCTAAGAGGCCCTGATAGTCCCCTGTAAGCTAGCATAGACATGGCAATTGATTCTGTTGTACAGAAAGAGTATTGTCCTACATAATTATTAATAATCATGGGCACTGTCTTCAATAGATAGTTTATTCTGTGTCAGACTTGGTTGGAGCATTACAGATTTTTCCTCAACTCTCACAATGGCAACATTATGATTATCTCTAACTTAGAGTTCAAGACATTTATAAAGAATTCAAATGATTTTTCAAGATAATGCATCAAAATGGTAGAAATGGAATTTGCATCCAGGGGCACATGACACCAAAGCTCACTGCACTACCACTGCAAGCTTCCATGAGTTATGCTCTCCAGTTCTTCCAGAACCAAATAGAAAATTTTCCACAAAATATATTCCATCTTGCTTGGCCATTGTCTGGATGTTTTAGAATCTCTTGACCTTAGATGGTGAGACTCACCTGTTTTACCTCATTAGAAAGGCAACTTGCCCCATAGCTTCCATGTTTTTAGAACCATCTCTTTTTACATTTTCCCTTTGATCACTTTTACCCTGAAGGATTCTCTTTTTCTCACTGTCACTATGTAAATTGAGATGATCTTTATTATTTTATATTTGATCTTAATTTTTGTTGTATTTTAATAGGTAATACACCTATATGACACAAAATTTAAAAGAATATATGAAAAAAACAATTTTCCCTCCACTCTTTCCCCTAGTCACCCAGTTCCTCTAGCTAAAGACCACCATCATAAGAAGTTTTAAAAATCCATACTTTAAGGGTTGCTTTAAGCATTTATATATTCCTGAATCCTAGAGCCTGTAAGACAATAATTGTTGTTTTAAGTCACTATGCTTGAGGATAATTTGTTAGACAGCAATAACAGATTTTTGTACCTGGAAATGGGGTGCTGTCATTACAAATAACAACAAGTACAAGAATAGCATTGCAACTGGGCAGTGAAGGAGGCTGGATGGATTTTGAGGAGTATGTTCAAGAGAGCTTAAGTTGCTTGAACAAACTGTTAATAAAATTAGGATTTCTGCCTCAAAGGATTATGAAAATCATGTTACTGGATACTAGAGGAAAGATGGGTGACCCTTATTATGTAATGACAGAAAACATAGCAACACTATCTGCTTCAGTAATGTGGAAATTAGAAAATGAGCCTAATTGAGTTATCTTGCTAAGGAGATTTCCAAAGCATTGAATGTATTACCTGCTTTATACTTTTGCTTATAATAAAATGTGAAAGTAGAGAGGCAAAAAAAAATTGAGGAAAGTATTGTCAAGCAAAAGTGAGCAAGAATTTCATGTTTTTGAACATTCTCAGCCCGTCCAGATAGAAAATGATGCTAAGATTAAGAAATAGCTTTGAAGCAAAAATCAATTCAGGGCACTTCCAGAAAAATGTGTTTTAGAGATGAAGCCAGGAACCTTATGTTATACATCTCAGAAAGATCAAAGGTGGTACTTCAGAGTGCTATTCAGCCTCTAAAAGACCTGCTAAAGAGGTTAAGAATGTACCTCACAGAGCCTCTCAATAAAAAACAGAAATCCTAAGAAATCTAAGGATTTTTCTCAAAGACATTTGTGGATGTAGCTTTTACCTAATGGCATGAACTCCAATGAGATTCACAGGAGTCACACAAAGTTTTTGAGAGACTTTTATCAGTAGGAAGAATGCCCATTTGGACTGGAAGGGAAAAAGAGAATTCAAAATGCAAAGAGGTCATTGGATCACCAAAACTCTACAAGACAGGAAATAAACTGAGATAACTGTGCAAGTGAAATGAAAGAAAAAATAAAGGTTGAAATCAGGAACACAGAGAGTAAAGCCAAAGTCATGGAGAATTATTCTCAACCCTGAAACCTAATTAAGGAAGTTTCACAATCTGACTGAATTTTATAATTGCTATAGACCAGTGACTCTTCTTTTTTTTCTTTCATTTTCCTTCTTTTTGTGCAGGATTTCTACAGCAGAAATGTTTTGACTGTCCCATCACTGTTTGTTGACTGTTTGGGGGACAGATAACTTCATTTTCACAAGTCTGCAGGAACTGTTCTTCAGGACCTGCAATTCTGAGCTTCCCCTGAGGAGTCTCATCTGCATCTGACCTTCTTTAGATTAGGAAATTCTGGGTTTTGTTCAGGGATAACTTTTGAGAACCTTGAGAGGGAATGAGTATATTTTACATATGGGAAAGATGTGAGTCAGTGGGAACCAGAGTGGACCGTAGTAGGCAGCTCCTAAAATAGCCCTCAATGAGTTCACCTCCTAGCATTCATACCTTTGTGTAATTACCTACCCTTGAATGTAAAGTAGACTTATTGACTCAATTCTAAATAATAAAGTATAGCAAAAGTGATGGGGTAATATTTCTTAAATTCAGTTCCAAAAAGACTGTGACTTCTGTTTTGATGGACACCTCCCTTCCACTCCCTATTTCCCGCTACTGTCTCACTCTCTCATTCTCTCTCTCTCTCTCTCTCAAAGCTCTTTCTCTGGGAAGCAAGCTGCCATATTGTCAGTACCCTTCTGGAAACGCTCACATGGAGAGAATCTTACATCTCTGGCCAAGAACCAGCATGAACCTGAGGCTGCCAACAGGCATTAGAATGAACTTGGAAGAGGATCCTCACCAGTTGAGCCTCGAGATGACTGGCAGCCCTGGCCAATGCCTTGATTGCTTGTTAGAGACCATGAACCAGAAGCACCCAGCTAAGCTGCACCCAGATGCTTGACTTGCAGAAACTATGAAATAATAAATGTTGTTTTAGAATGGCAAATTTTGAAGTGATTTTTATACAGCAATAGATAATATATTATTATAGAAACTGTTGAATAAGGGGTAATCAAAGCTTGTTAATGATGAAGTAGTGCAGACATACCTATCATTATCAAATGACAGCCATGAGGTGTAACACAATGGCTTTTTTAGTGTTGTCCTAGGACTAGTGTAAGTGATTATAGATAAATATATCATAGATATGATAGGGAGGCTTAGCAAGCTGAACACTTGTTAAGACAGTGTTTCTCCATTCTGCTTACACATTAAATCACCCCAGGAACCTTCAAAGTACAATACTGATGTCATGAATCTATGACAAATCCATAACATAAAAATGTTTATACTTTAGTCTTGAACCTTGGCTTTTATTAAAATTTTTCAAATGATAAGAATATGTGGGCTATTTTCAAAAGAACCACTAAGCTAGCCAGTTGCATCTCTTCATTATGAATCTCAAATATACTTCTCTACTTCTCTGATTTTATGAGACTGTGTTAATACCTAATTTTTGGAAATCATTTTTTGTTTATCCTCATTATAATCTCTACTTAAGCACTATCACTTCTCAGGATGAGACTGAGACCTTAAACAAGCAATTTAACTTCTTTGGTCACAGTACTTTTTATCATAAAATAAATGTTTAGACCAATCTTGTCCAACCCATGGCCATGGGCTGCATGCAGCCTAGGACTGCTTTGAATGTGACCCAACACCAATTTGCAAACTTTCTTAAAACATTATGAGAATTTTTTGGTGGTTTTAAAAAAGCTCATCAGCTATCATTACTGTTAGTGTATTTTATGTGTGACCCAAGGCAATTATTCTTCTTCCAATATGACTCAGGGAAGTCAAAAGCTTGGACACACCTGGTATAGACTGAATGAATGATTTTATAAATTCTTTAATTTTTTTATGCTGCAGTAATAAGTTTACACAAATAGTGGCTTAAAACAACACAAATTTATCATTTGGAAGTTCTTGAAACCAAAAGCCTGACAGAGCTCTCACCTTGTAAGATCAAGGTGTTGGCAGGGCTGATTTCCATTCTGTAAGCTCCAGGGAAAATCCATTTCCCTGCTCACTCAGGTGTTGGCAAGATTCAGTTCTATGCAGTTGTAGGCCAGAGATCTCTATTTCCTTGCTGGCTCTCAGTTGGGCACTGACATTAGCTCCAGAGGCTTCCCTCTGGTCCTTGTACATAATCCTTTACATCTCAGACCCAGCAAAGAGATGTGAAATCCTTTTCATGTTGCCGTCTTCGGACTCACTTTTGTGCTTTCCATTTTAAAATCTGACTGCAGCTGGGAAAGTTTCTACTCTTTTGATGACATGATTAGATTGGGCCCACCTGGATAATCTAGGCTACTCTCTCCATGTCAATCTTAAACCTTAATCATTCTGCAAATTCTTTTTTGGCATGTTAGATAACATATTCACAGATCCTGAGCATTAATGTGTGGATATCTTTAGGGGCCATTGTTCTGCCTCTCACCATTTCCATATGTATCTAAAAGCCTTACTTCAGATTAGTAGCATCATCTACAGCAGAGGGGAGGGGCCTATCACCTCCACTTGTTACAGTTTTTTCAATGCCACATACCTACACCCCAGGAGAGACTAACGTGCTACCCTAGCCACCTCTACTACTCTTACCATACTCTAGAAACTGCAGAAAAGCAAAAGTTGTTCTAAGGAACTATAATCTATATTTAGTCCTTTCATATGCCTGATTTAAATTTTCACCCAGTCAGTGCCCAAATGAGAATGTTGCCAGTCCTGTAAGCCAAGTTTCCAGAGCTGAAAGATGACAGATGGATTCATCCATCCAGTGCAGTATAGTTATTAAGTCATCAAGCTTTAAAGTTAACAATCTGAGTTTTAATCCTAGCTTTCTCATTCACTCAGCTGTGTGTTGTAGGGCAAATTGTGCTCTAGGCCAACAGTCTCCTAAATCTTAGTTGCCTGATGTGTAAAACAAGGTCAATGATAATTCTTGCAGGGTTGTATGAGGAATAAATAAGAGTTCATGTAAAGCAAATAGCTTAGTACAGGGTCAGCATCTCATTGCCATTCAAAGAATGTTTTTTAAGAGCACTATGTTATGTTAGCTGATACGATGGCTGTGAAGATATGTTGGAGATACCATGCTTCTAAACCATATATGTAGTAATTTTGAAAGCTCTGAAGTGAGAAGAGAAAGAATTTTCTTTCTTCCCTGGGCTCATACAAAGTCTCACAGAAAGAAAGCCTAGAAGGTTTAGTAGATAGTGACAGATGCAAGTGGGGTAATGGATGTGGCCACCTCTGGCTTGATGATGGAAAAGTGTGTTGTTTCCACAAAAAATAGGAGTGGAACTCCTTGCTGACAGATTAATTTCTCTCTACTTGCTAAAAGAAATAAAAATACTTCGTATTCTCTGCAAACCATATCTGGATAATACATAAGTCCAACAAAAAGCAGGTCTTTCCCACTAGGTTATCCCCCAAACTGAAATGCTCTTTCCCCTTCTTAAAGAATCAATACAAACATGACTTCCTCTCATACCTCTTTTCTGATTCTTCCAGGCAGAATCAGTTTCTCCTTCCTCTGTGCTTTCCTGAAACTCTGTATAGATTTTTATTGTTGTACTAACATTATAGTACAGTTATACATACATTTGTTACTCCCTTCTTCTCCATAAGAAAGACTGCATTCTTCCTGAGGTTTCATTTTACTTACCCAAAATGGAGTCGCTTTTGTTCACCTTATGCCTGGCACCAAACATGGTGCTTGGAACATGGTCATAGTTGGATGTTTATGAAATGAATGTTCACAGTTAACTGCATTGACTCTAAAGACAGACACATTAGGGCCCCTAAGAAGAGAACAAAGAGGCCTTTCTCTGCCAGAATACCAGATACTTTCCTAGGCATTGTTCAAGTTGATTCAGAGTTAGAGTCATGTACAAAAATAATAATCACTTAACAAGAATGATAAAGAATCCAAAAAAAAATTCTGAAGCTTTGTCTTTTCATCTTATGATAAACTTAACTGAAAAGACACTTAAAAAATAGTCCAGAATTCAAGATACCAACCTTTTCAGAGAAGCAAATGCTGAGGGAATTCATTACCACCAGACCTGCCTTATAAGAGCACAAAAACAAAAAAAAAGCACTAAATAAGGAAAGACTGTTACCAGTCACTATGAAAACTCACTCAAGTACACAGGCCAATGACACTATTAAGCAACCACACAAATCTGCATAATAACCAGCTAACAATATGATGACAGGACCAAATTGACACATATCAATATTAACTTTGAATGTAAACAGACGAAATGCACGGAGTGGCAGGCTGGATAAAAAAGCAAGACCCAGTGGTATGTTGTCTTCAAAAGACCCATCTCACATGCAATAACATCCATGGGCTTAAAGGGATGAAGAAAAATCTATGGAGCAAATGGAAAACAGAAAAAAGTAGGGGTTGCAATCCTAATGTCAGAAGAACGAACTTTAAACCAATATATATATTAAAAAAATGAAGAAGGACATTACATAATGGTAAAGAGTTTGATTCAATAAGAAGATCTAACTATACTAAATAAGTATGCACCCAACACAGGAGTACCCAGATTTATAAATCAAGTTCTTAGAAATCTATGAAGAAACTTCCACAAAATAATAGTGGGAGGCTTGAACAGCCAACTGTCCTTATTAGACAGATCATCAAGGCAGAAAATTAATGAAGATATTTAGGACAGGTGCTCAACACTGGACCAAACGGACCTAATAGCCATCTGCAGAATTATCCAGCCCAAAATAAGAGAATATACATTCTAAAATCATCACACAATTGGGCACAAAACAATCCTCAGAAAATTAAAAATCATACCAACCACATGCTCAGACCACAATGCAATAAAAATTTAATATGATGGAAATCACTCATGATTATATAGTTACATGGAAATTAAATGACCTGTACTTGAATGACTTTTGGGTAATTAATAAAATTAAGGCAGAAGTTGAGTTATTTGAAACTAATGAGAACAAAGATACAACACACCAAAATCTCCGAGAAACAGCTAAGGCAGTGTTAAGAAGAAAATTTACAGCTGTAAACCCCCACATCTAAAAGTTAAAAAGATCTCAAATTAACAACCCAACATCACAACCAGAAGAACTAGAGAAGCAAGAGAAACTAACCCAAGAGCTCCCAGAAGATAAGAAATAATCAAAATCAGAGCTGAACTGAAGGAGACTGAGACATTAAGAACCATGGAAAAGATTAATGAATCCAGGAATTGGTTCTTTGAAAAAATTAGTAATACAGACAGACTTCTAGCTAGACTATAAAGAATAAAAGAGAGACCTTCCAAATACACACAATTAAAAATGACAAAGGGGACATTACCACTGACTCTACAGAAATACCTATTACCATCAGAGACTACTATAAACACCATTATGCAATTAGAAAATGAAGAAATAGATAAACTCTTGGACACATACATCCTCCCAAGACTGGATCTGGAAGAAACTGAATCCCTGAATAGACCAATAACAAGTTCCAAAATTGAATCAGTAATAAATAACCTGCTAACCAAAAAACCCACAAAAATAACAAACCTAGGACCAGATGGATCCACAGCTGAATTCTAACAGATATACAAAGAATAGCTGGTCCCATTCCTGCTGAAACTATCCCAAAAAATTGAGGAGGAGGGACTCCTCAACTCATTCTATGAGGCCAGCATCTTTCTGATACCAAAACCTGGCACAGACACAACTAAACAAAGAGAGAACTATACATTGATATCTTTGATGAACATAGGTGCAAAAATCCTCAACAAAATACTAGCAAACTGAATAGAGCAGCACTTTAAAAATGAAATTCATCATGATCAAGTAGGCTTTATCCTTGGAATGCAAGGTTGGTTCAACACATACAAATAAACATAATTTGTCACATAAACAGAACTCAGGAGAAAAACTACATGATTGTCTCAACAGATGCAGGAAAGGATTTGGTGAAATTCAACATTCTATCATAAAACCCTCAGAAACTTAGGCACTGAAGAAACATACTTCAAAATAACAAGAAACATCTATGGCAAACCCAAGCTAACATCATACCAAATAGGCAAAAGCTGGAAGCCCTCCCCTTTAAAACCAGCATAAGACAAGGATGTCTTCCCTCATCACTCCTATTCAACCAAGTATTGGAAGTCTTAGACAAATTAATCAGGCAATAGAAAAACATAAAAGGCATCCAAATAGAAAAACAGGAAGTAAAACTATCCTGGCTTACAGACGACATAATTCTATATTTAGAAAGCTCCATAGCCTCTATCCAAAAGCTACTTGAGCTGGTAAACAACTTCAGCCAAGTTTTAGGATACAAAGTAAATGTACAAAATTAGTTGCATTCCTGTACACCAATGACATCCAAGCTGAGAGCCAAACCAAAAATACAACTCCATTTATTATTACCACAAAAAGAATAAAATATCTAGGCATACATCTAACCAAGGATGTGAAAGATATCTACAATAAGAATTATAAGACACTGCTCGAAGAAATCAGAGTTGACACAAGAAATTTAAAAATTACATGTTTATAAATAGAAAGAATTCAATATCATTAAAATGGCCATACTACACAAAGCAATTTACAGATTCAATGCTATTCCTATCAAACTACCAATGATTCTTCACAGAACTAAAAGAAAACTTTTAAAATTCATATGGAACCAAAAAAGAGCTCAAATAGCCAAGGCAATTCTAAGCAAAAAGAACCTGGAGGCATCACATTACCTGACTTCAAACTATACTACAAGGCTACAATAACCAAAATAGCATTGTACTGGTACAAAAAGATATATAGACCAATGGAACAGAACAGAGATCTGAGAAGTAAAGCTGCATACCTACAACCATCTGTTTCTTTGACAAAGCTGACATAAACAAGCAATAAGGAAGGGACTCTCTATTCAGTAAATTGTGCTGGAATAACTGGTTAGTTATTTACAGATGGTAGAAACTGGACCTCTTCCTTATACCATATACAAAAATCAACTCAAAATGGATTAAAGACATAAATGTAAAACCTAAAACTATTAAAATTCTGGAAGATAATCTAGGAAATCCCATTCTAGACACAGGAACTGGCAAAGATTTCATGGCGAAGATGTCAAAAGCAATTGCAACAAAAGCGAACATTGATAAACAGGATCTAATTCAGCTAAAGAGTGACTGCACAAGAAAAGTATCAATAGAGTAAACACAAAACTTGCACAATGAGAGAAAATATTAGCAAACTATGCTTCTGAAGATGTTCTAATATCTAGAATCAACAAAGAACTTAAACAAATTTATAAGAACAAAAACCAAAAAACCCAATTACAAAGCAGGTAAAGGACATGAACACTTTTCAAAACAAGACATATGTGTACCAAAAAAGAATATGAAAAAAAAGCTCAACCTCACTAATCATCAGAGAAATTCAAATCAAAACCACAATGAGATGCCATCTCACACCAGACAGAATGGCTATTACTAAGAAGTCAAAAAAATTACAGATGCTGGCAAGGTTGTGGAGAAAAAGGAACACTTATACACTGCTGGTGGGAATGTAAATTACTTCAGCCATTGTGGAAAGCAGTGTGGTGATTCCTTGAAGAAGTAAAAACAATTACCGTTTGTATTAGTCTGTTTTTACACTGCTGATAAAGACATATTGGAGACTGGGCAATTTACAAAAGAAAGAGATTTAATGGACTTACAGTTCCGCGAGACTGGGGAGACCTCACAATCATGGCAGAAGGTGAAAGGCACTTCTCATTTGGTGGCAGACAAGAGAAGAGAGCTTGTGCAGGGAGACTCTCATTTTTAAAACCATCAGATCTCATGAGACTTATTCACTATCACAAGAACAGCACAGGAAAGACCTGTCCCCATGATTCAATTACCTCCTACCGGGTCCCTCCCACAACATATGGGAATTCAAGATGAGATTTGGGAGGGGACACAGCCAAACAATATCATCATTGGACCCAGCAATGTCATTATTGGGTATATACTCAAAGAAATATAAATAATTCTACAGTAAAGAAACATGCATGCAAATGTTCATTGCAGAACTATTCATTCACAATAGCAAAGACATAGAATCAACCTAAATGCCCATCAATGGTACACTGGATAAAGAAAATGTGGTACATATACACTATGAAATACTATGCAGCCACAAAAAAAATAATGGAGCCATGTCCTTTGCAGCAACATGGGACTGGCTACCAAATTTCAGGAGAGATTGTGGAATCTTGTAAAAGTCACAGATGCCAAAGATCATCATACACTTTAAGACTTTTTTGTTAGTGAGGGTCAGTGCCAAGGGGTACAATTTGATCCTTGGAGGGAGATTGTTAGGTCACACCCTCAGGTAGCCCCTCCTGATCCTCACCTCCTGTTGGGTACAGGCATGGCCTCCTGTTGAGAATGGACTATGGCAAAAGTGATGGGATGTTACTTCTGATTGTGGAAAGTTGAATGGTTCTATTATTTTAGCAGATTCGGTCTCCCTCCTTCCTTCTCCCTCTGCTTCTAATTTTCAAGTAGCAAATTCCCATGGATTCTACAGCCTCAAGGAAGTGAATTCTATTAACCATTTGAGAGATCTTGGAAGTAATATTGTCTCCCAGTACAGGCTCTGATAAGAATCCTGCTATGGTGAACAGCTGACTGCAGCTTTATGAGGCCCTGAGCAGAGTACCCAGCTATGCTCAGACACCTGACTCAGACACTAGGAGGTATAAATGAGTGTTGCTTGAAGCTACTTAATTTGTAGTAGTTTATTACTAAGACTAGACAACCAATGATCATACTCTGAGGCACTTCTAAATATTTCTTTTTTTTTTTTTTTAGATGGAGTTTCCCTCTTGTTGTCCAGCCTGGAGTACAATGGCATGATCTTGGCTCAGTGCAAACTCTGTCTCCAAGGTTCAAGCAATTCTTCTGCCTCAGCCTCCCTAGTAGCTCGGATTACAGGCATGTGCCACCATGCCTGGCTAATTTTGTATTTTTAGTAGAGATGGAGTTTCTCCATGTTGGTCAGGCTGGTCTTGAACTCCTGACCTCAGGTGATCTGCCCACTTCAGCCTCCCAAAGTGCTTGGATTACAGGCCTGAGCCACCACTCCCAGCCTTGCCTTTTTTTTTCCCCCTGAGACTGTCTCACTCTGTCACCCAGCTGGCTGGAGTGCAGTGGTGCAATCTTGGTTTGCTGCAACCTCCACCTCCTGGATTCAAGCAATTCTCCTGCCTCAGCCTCCTGAGTTAGCTGGGATTACAAGTGTGTGCCACCAAGTCCAGCTAATTTTTGTATTTTTAGTAGAGATGGGGTTTCACCTTGTTGGTCAAACTCCTAACCTCAAGTGATCTACCTACCTCAGCCTCCCAAAATGCTGGGATTACAGGCATGAGCCACTACACCCGGCAACTTCTCAGTAGCTCTAATTCTCTAGATAACACAATTTTGGAAATAAACTAACAAAGAACACTGTGTAATACAAATGATATTTGTGATACAATCAAAATTACTACAGTTTGTGAGGTTCACATTCAAAATATCCTCTGTAGCCTATACCTCCCTGCAACCTGCCTTCTCAGTCTCATCCACCTGCTGCGCGGGGCCATGCACAATGACAAGGAGAATTATGATGCCGGGTCAGGACAGAATCCTTGAGGGCACAATGCTAGTCCAGCGGACACTAAAATCAGGTCTCAACGGGGTTTTACCCACTTGAGAAATTTCCACAGCAGGAGGGAAAACTCCAGTCAACACAGGGAATAAATATATTTACATTCTGAGGAAGAAGAAGAAATAAAGCTGGTCTTTTAACTAAAAGAACAATTAAGATAGGAAGCCTGGATACATATAATGAGAATCAGATCCAGACGGCTAGAGATAGGATCTCTGAATGAGGGGGCTGAGGCACGGCCAGAGGACTCGGCTTTCTTCCACATCTTTGCTTATGCAAGCCAGTGCACCGATTTTATTTTTCTTCCCCAAGCTTCATCTTCAAGGCCCATCTGAAGCTTTATTTCCTTCATAAAGCTTTTTCAAATTACAACAGATTTCATATGTTTTGACACTTCCAAATGGATTCTAAGTGTTTTGAGGGCAGGCAAAGATGTTTCATTTTCCCTTGTAACACAGGAGGATTATATTTCTCAGCTCCCTTGGAGCTAATTGAAGCCACGTGACTATGCTTGGCCAATGCAATACATGTAAAAACTCTTTTATGACCTGGCCCAACACAATTTCCCTTGTCTGATATCCCACTTCTTCCTTTTTCACAGTGACCTTAAAAACTGCCTATTGAAGATGTCATTGAAAAGACTCCCAATCCTTGAGTTACTGGTTAGAGAAAAGCTGCCCAAGCTTTCTCATCTTCCAGCATGAACATATAGCCTTATTGTCATGGCAAACGCAGGAGAGTAAAAAAGAGAATGAAAGAGGCAAGGCTTCTTTGCACGTGGACTTAAAACCAGCATAATGTTATTTATGTCATATTCTATTAGCTAAAACAATCACAAGGCCATCCCAGATTTCAGAAAAGAGAAATAGACACAATTTCTTGGAGGGAGATGATGAAACCACATTGCAAGGGATAAAGGAATGGTAGGGTATTTAAGTCATTTTTTTTTTGCAATTAGTTTACATCATTATTATTTCTATTGTTATGGCTAGTCTTTCAAATCATATAGACTGAGAGTCATGTTGGGTCAGGTGGTAATCTAAGTATTAAATAAATCAGTAAATTGTAACTATCCTTGACCATGAAGAGTTTACAGTCTATTAGTAAAAATAATTGCTAATATGTATTGAATAAAATTTACTGTCAGGCAGTATTCTAAGTGCTTTATGTGTATTAGCTTATTTAATACTCACAACACTGTATTATTTCTGTGGCTAATAAAACTGAGACATAGAGGGATTAAATTACATGTCTTTGGTCACACAGCTATAAATAGCATCTGGATTTAATCTTAGGCATAAAAATTCAAGTGGTTATGTATTTATCCACTACACTATAATGTTTATCAGAACCCTAAGAATTGACAAAATCAGGCCCAGAATGTAATGGAAAGACTTCATAGTGGAGGTAATACTCAAACAAAATTTGACAGAAGAGTAAAAGTTTACCAAGCACAGGACAGTAGATACTCATAGTATTTGTCAATTAATAATTAGTTGAATTATTGATTAATTAATGAAGCTACCTTCAGCAAGCATGGGGTTAGTTTTTAAAGACTGAGTTAGTTATGACTACTGGTTATATGACTCATAAATGCCAGTCAAACTGAATTACAGAACAAAAAGAGGCAGGAGTTATTTATTAGCTTATAATCATGGTAAGATTCACAGACTACACAATGTGAAGAACAAAAGCTCCCTGTCTCTGCTTTGTTTCCTTCTGTGATGGCTTCATTCCTAGTCAGACTCTTCCCACATTTGTGGAAAACTGACCACCAGGGTACCCCAGGGTCTCTCACTGTAAGGATGGCTATCCAGGAGATAGCACTGTGTGACTGGAACAGAGCTAAGCAAACCCCATATTATTTCTTCTTCCATAAGGCGAAAGACTGCATCACCCAGCATCTCCTGTAGTTGAGTTGTGGCCAAATGGCTGAATTCTGGCCAAGAAAAGATGAGGAGGAGGGATGAAAGCCACTTCAAAACCTGGTTGCCATAAACCACTCTTGACGCCTTCTAGCTTTCTCTCTTCCCTTTGTCATGCTGCCTTCAAGGCCCCATGATTCAGATGGAGGAACTGCAACATAGTGAAGTAGGGGCCAACCTGAATTGGACGTTTTGTGAACCAAAAATAAAGTTTATTATCTTAAACCACCATGGAGATGTGAGGTTTTATTTGTTCTTTTAGCATGGTCTATCCACATTGACATAAACACGATTTTCCCAATTTTCCAAGGGCCACCTCTCTGTCTACTAATTTGGATCTTTTGCCTAACTCTGCAATAGCTCCAGCAAAGCTAATCAAATGTTAGGAGAGGTCATTCCTCATATGGTCTGAGATGGGGGAAAAAACAAAACAACAAAAAAAAAAACACCAAAATTGGCCTACATTCTTCCACGGCCATTACTGATCTTTTGAGAGATGAATTACTATATATTGTCCCCAGTTTCCTGGATCATTAATAGAACACATGCTCACAAGTCTACCAAGAGCTACAAGAATTGTCGTTCTGGAAAAAGAGGTTTGGTCACTTTTGCCAACACAAATTCATTGGACATTTCTTAGTTCAGTTATCAAATATTTTATCAACCTAAAAATTTTTCTTTTATTCACAACTTTTTCATGTCTGGGAATTTATGCTACTCAATTTAGTGTGTTTGTTCAAATATAGAAGGGCTTTATGTAAATTCCTTATTTTTCACTAACACTGTAATCTGGCTTTGTTTTTTATTAAATATTAATACATCCATCTTGGGGGAAAATTTAATTTTTTTCTTTGCAAATCTTACAGAATTGAAAAGTTAAATTCCAGAGATTATGATTAGTATTGTACTTGGGCAATCTCATCTATAATAATCCAATGCTGGGACCAATTTTTATTACAGAAAATCTTTCTTTCACTGAAGAAATAGGTCTGGGAACGTTAGCATACTGAGATCATAGGAAAATCCATTCTGTTCTCCACACTAGAGTTTTTACAGTGCAAACAAAGCAGACATAGGTTTTCTTTCTTTAATGACATAGTTTTTCTCTATTTATGAATTTTAGATATCTCTGGAATGTCCTATTTCCACAATTGACAAAATTTAAAGGCAACTTCTTTCAAGATTATTGGTTTTTTTTTTTTGCTGGGGTGCAACCGCATAGTTTTGCACTTCCAGTGTTATGGTATGGACATTTTACTAGGGCTGAAAAGAATTTTACAAAATACATGAGGCTCAAAAAAGCAGATTTTTGTGCAGAACTAATGCCCAGATTAGTAATATAGACAGTAAGTTACAATTGTAAATTTCAAAACCACAGGAATTTAAATAAAAGAAGGATGCTTGTACACCCTACATATAGTTTCATTACTCTTAACAGCTTGCCACAATGGCTCTGTGTGTGTGTGTGCATGTGTGTGCGTATGCATGTGTGTGCATTCAAGAACATACACACATGTGGATATATATAAGCTTATAATACTTCCCTTTTTCTAAATCTTCCAACAGCCACCTGAGGACATCATTTCTTCACTAAATATTTTACTATGCATAATTCAAGAACAAGAATATTTTTCTCCCTAAACAGACTTAATGCCATTACCACACTTAGGAAAATCAACATTCATGCAGGAATGTCATCAAACATGTAGTTTGATGATACACAAATTTTTAACATTGTCACCAAAAAGTACCTTACAGTTTTATGCATTTACAAAATAAGAACCATTTTTAAGATATAAACGTAACACTTGCTGTTGTGTATTTTTAGTCTCCTACAACTTAGAACTTTCATTTTGTTCTTTTCTTCATGGTATTGCATCTTTTGACAATTCTTGGCTGGATGTTCTGCAAAACCTTCTGCCTTTTGGATTTTTCTTACTGTTAGATCTTGGTTAAATTCAGATCACACATTTCTGGCAAGAATCCCACAAAGATAATGTGTGTCTCATACTGCCCATATTAGAAGACACAGGACATCAGGATATTCTCCTATTGGCCATGGAACCTTGACCATTTGGTGAAAACAGTAACTGTCAGATTGCTCCATTGTATACTTTTCACTCTGTAATTTGTTGGCAATCTATTGTGTGATACTTTGAGATAATGTGAATTCATTGTCCAATGCCTTTTCATCCAGTGATTTTAATATTTAGTGATGATTCTTGCTTGGATCATTATTCTAATGGAAGTTATAAAATGTGATTTTCTAATTCCATTATTTCTTCTACTTTTGCCTTTAGACATTCCTTTGTAAAAAAAAGTTTTCATTTATCTTTTCTTTCTACGCATTATATATATTTATATAGTATTCATTTTTAACATCACTTTGAACTCATGGATTATTTAAGTCTAGTTGTTCTTATACATTATGATTTTGTTTGTGTTGCTTAAATTATTTCAAATTTGGGCAGGAGCACATCTTCAAGCAAATCTGCATTTATTTGACAGAAAAATGTTAATATTTTAGCCCTCACTTGATTTCTGGTCTAACAAAATGTTCCATGCTTAAATTACCCTCCCTGCTCCAGCCATGGAATTAGCCATATCTCCAAAGAATAAAACAATAGTTTTATTGAGATATAACTTTCATATCATAATTTGCTCATTTTAATACACATTTATTTTGATATATTCATCACAACAACTTAATTTTTAAATATTTTTATCTTCCCAAAAAGAGCCTTGTGGCTATCAGAAACACCCCCTATTCTCCTCCAGTCTCCAAGGGGCCCTCTCCTCCAAGCCAGCTCTAGGCAACCATTCATTAATCTACCTTCTGGCTCTACAGATTTAGTCAGTTGTGAGTGTTTCTTATTCATGAATTGATACAATATATGATATTTTGTGATTATCTTCTTTCACTTCCCATAGTTTTCAAAGTTTGATCATATTATAACATTTATTGGTACATCATCACTCCTTTTAAACCTAAGTGAGGTTTATATTGACTTAATTCCCAAGAAATATGAGACTATGTTCCTATATAGCTCCATTCTATCTTCTCTTTTTGTGGTATTATTTACATATTATGTCTGTGTATGTTATAATAAAAACCTGAGAACAGACTGTTATAATTACCTTTTTTTTTAAATGGAAATGAGAGAAAAAAATAGAACAAGCATATATTTATAGACATTGTACCATCAACTTTACCCTTTCTGTTTATCATTTATTTCTGTGAATTTGTGTCACCATCTAATGAACATTTCCCTATTCTACACACGTTCCTATCCACAGTTTTGTGCATTTACTGTCAAAGATGTCACATTTCTAAATGTTATTGGGCTCAGCAGTGTAATATTCACGTACCGTTTTATAGGTGGAATGCAGTTTTCCACTCTGCCATATTGGCCTTAGCCATGTCCTTGCTTTGGTCAGTTGGAAGTTAGCAGGAGTATCTCAAGCAGTAGCTTCAGTCATGCTTGCACAACTGTGCCTCCTCTTATACACTTCTTTTATTGCCATGAGAAGAGCTTTGCTGATAGCTATTGTCTCTTCAACCAAGCCCTACAAGTAAACACTTTGTCCAAGGCAAGCCTTTTCCTTGTTCTGAAAAAGGTGTTTTGCTGGGACCATACTCTGAGGAGGCAGAAATAAGGGAGGTAAGAAATTTTTAATGAATTATTGGGTTAAGAAACCCTTTATCCTTCCTCCTAGTAGAACATCAACAGTACCACTTTTTGGATATTGTCAACCAGTATATTGGATTCTCCCCCTCGCCCCCGTCCCTTTATTCTTTCAAATTCTGCAATGGAGACAGTGACATCCAGTACCAGTACTTTTTCTCTCTAGACCCCTGACACATGTGCTTGCTTGTAGAAAGTTTTCCCTGAGGGTCACTAGAAACCTTGAATGAGTACCCAAGAAGTGTCCATTTTTGCTCTGTGACTGTCCTTCACTGAGCTTCTTCCACCCACCCACACCCACATCCATGCCCACGCAATGTATACTGCTCAGAATTCAGCCTAACCAGTGTGTGTGCCTTTCTCTACTGCCTGGTCATTTCCTCTCTTCATCACTTAAACGTTCCAGCAAATATCCCCATTACACAATTATCTCCATACTACCAAGCCTCAAGTTTGGTTTTTCTTTTGATAGAGGGGGACAAAATACTTCATCTTGACAAAACACAAGTCTTCTTGCTCTTTAACTAACATATCAAGCCTCTTTTTTTATTCCCGAAGTCTTTTCCCATTTGACTTAAAAAAAAAAAAATCAGGCTCACAGTGAATAAATCCATATTAAAAGCATTAAAAGCAGTGTTTAGGGTTGGGTGCTGTGGCTCATGCCTGTAGTCCCAGCACTTTGGGAGGCCGAGGTGGGCAAATCACGATGTCAGGAGATCGAGACCATTCTGGCCAATGTGGTGAAACCCCTGTCTCTACTGACAATACAAAAAATTATCTGGGCTTCGTGGCGGGTGCCTGTAATCCCAGCTACTCGAGAGACTGAGGCCGGAGAACTGCTTGAACCGGGAGATGGTGGTTGCAGTGAGCCGGGAATGCACCACTTCGCTCCAGCCTGGCCAACAGTGCGAGGCTCCGTCTCAAGAAAAAACAAACAAAAAACAGTGTTTAGCTCTAATTAAAACATTTTCATCACCAGCTCTCTTTTAATTTCTCTTGCTGTTTCCAACAAAAGAAACCACTGCGTTTCATCCAAGGCAGCTTTCTATAAGGGAACAATTAATTTCACCTCTTAAGAACCCAACTCCATAAATGCCACATTTACACAACATGGTTCATCTCACCATATCAGATTATGGTATTTTAAGATCCCACTTATCTTAGAGATGGCTAAGCCTTGCTGGAATGAACTGAGGCTGGCACCAGAAAAATTTAGTCTTCCATTTTGACAATGTTAAATAAATTCCTAAGAAAAAGTACTGTACTAACTTATAAATATCCTTAGGAACTAGAACTTAGGATAAAGCTAATGGGTAACGGAGCTGGAAAGAACAATGAACTTATTACCTATAGGTTCTTTCATCACTAACTCTCACTAGTTGTTTGTTTAGACTGTAGTCTTTATTTTGTGGTAATTCGAGAGAATAGTGAATTATAATATATCTGAGTTGTCCTGTTATTTGAAACATTTCAATAGGTTACTAGCCTAATACCGTAAGTACATTTCTAAGGGTAACTATGAATAGGAATTCTGAGTTACAAATATACAAATGGCATTTACTGGCTGTTGGTGGTAGCCTCTGTCTAATGCCTTAAAATGTAGTATAGTTCTTTCATTATGGTCACTAGCTATGTGACTTTTGGCAAGCCACTGATACTCATTAAAAAAGAGTTTCCTCATCCGTAGGAATGGAATAATAATACAATTCAATTGTTAAGGATGAATTAAGCCTGGTATATATCAGAAATTAAAAGCTGTTAGCTAAAATTGTTATTATGATTAACATATGAATACTTATTGGGTATCCATTTCATGTCTAACACTAGGCTAAGCTCATTGGTGATTGTCAGAGAAGCAAGAGATGTGATTCCAACTTTCAAGGAATTAAACCCTCTTGAAGAGAACAAGATGAGACCAGGTATATTTATTAAAGCCCAGAGTTCTCTGCAGGGTTTCTAGGAGTTGAAAGGAGGCATAGATCAGTGAGTTGGAGTACATAAAGTGGGGGATGGAGACCTCTATGAGCATCTCATGAAGAATAAGTTTCTCAAAATCTTAATCTTCCTCATTAATTTATAAAAGCAGGTTATGCTATATACAGCACAGATAATAGATCTGGGGCTTACTACCAAGAGAAGAGAGAAGAAAATATTTAACAGGGGCTGGTGATATTTTCAGAGATGCCTTACTGACAGTACTATCATAGGATCTTTACAACACAAGTTCAGTCCTTTCCAATTTTGCTATGAGATTTACAGGTAATGCTAAATTTTATAATACCATTAGTGGAAACTTTATGGTATATGCATTAAGAGAAGCTGCTATTGTAGTTTCCCATCATATGTTTTGAAAAGGAAATCCACTGTCATTCTATTAGAGCTATTTCAATATTCTAAGCATATCATTTGTACATTTGATTGTATGCCATCAATGGGAGCTTTCCAGAATGATTTTTCTCAGCAGATAGAAAAGATGTAGAAGTGTTACAATAATTATGGAAACCAACACCCTATGTTTTTCACATTTAAAACATGCATGCTTTCATAGTGTGTGATAATGGAAATCTCACTCAATACATAAAATTTAATTTGAGATGAATCATTGACTTAAACGCTAGTGCTAAAATTCTAAGACTTCTGGAATACTAGTTGAATATTTTCTATGACTTTAGGACAGAAAAAGATTTTTCAGAACACAAAAGGCATTCACAAAGGAAAAACAAATAATAAATTAGAGTTTATCAAAATAAAAAACTTTTGGTCACAAAAAGATGATGAGAGGGTGAGCCACATTCTGGATGAGAGTATTTTGCAAAATATTATATCAGACAAAGAACTTGTTTCATGAAACCATATGGAATGACTTTTAATTGTTGAGTGACTCAGTCATGTTTTCATTTTAATATATCACTCTAGTAGCTGTGTTGGATGGATTTAAAAAAAAAACAGGATTGGACATGGGGGAGAGCAGGACACTGTGATAGTCATGCAGGTAAGAGATGATAAGGGATATTAGATGCAGTTTCTTGTAAAAAAATTCTCTGAAGTTTTGAATGTAGTGAGAACCAGGATAAAATTTAATACGTGTTTTTAGTTCCTTCTTATAGACTGGTGTTTGGGAAGCTCGCTAAGATTTCCACAAATACATGAAAAGCTTTATTTCTGCTACAGTGAGTGACTGTCCAAAAATATGTCCACTTTAGATTTCTAGCAGTTAGCCAAGATTTTTATTAATTAAAGGCAGTAGGTAAGGGGAAGATGAGGAACAGGAATGACAAATGGGAAATATGATATGAGAGCAAGGAAAGTATCCCATTAAGCAATGTTCAGTTTTTGAAAAGATGTCCTGAAAGTCCAGAAATATGTATTCAAGAGATTAATCATTCTCAGTCCTTAAAAGATGGTCTAGGGTTAAGTAAGTCCAGGAAAAGGACATTGCAGTTTTGAATTTATCAAGAAAACTGTCAGTTTATATCAGTCAATGAAAAATACATTCTCTTTTGTCTCTGTTACACTGAGGGTTGCAAAAAGGTCTTAATGCCTTACACTCATAAATTTTAGTTTTTGCCTGTTATTTCTCTGATTTTTTTTTAACAGTGTTTACCTTCTTTCTCTGTGGGACTCAAATGACAAAACCATTAGATCTTTTTGATATTGTTCCACAGTTTCTTAAGGCTCTGTTAATTTTTTAAAATCTTTTTTTTCTCTTTGTCTTTAAGATTGGATAATTTCTATTGTTTTATCTTAAAAGTTTAATAATGAATTTCTCTGTCATCTACATTATTCAATTGAGCACACCCAGTGAATTTTTTTATGTCAGATATTATAGTTTTCATGTTTGAAATTCAAATTTGATTCTTTACAGTTTCTATTCATCTGCAGAGAATGTATATATGCTTTCATCAATTTTAAGCATTTTACCTTTATTCCTAGAGCTGATTATAATAGCTGCTTTAAAACCTTTGATAATTTCAACATCTGTAATATCTTGTGTTGGCGTCTGTTAATTGTCTTCTCTCTTGAGACTTGGGTACTTTTTGATGTTCTTTTCATTTTAGGTAAATCTGAATTATATTCTCAATATTTTGAATATTAGATTGTAAGACTCTCAGTACTGTTAAAGTACTCTGGAGAATGTTGCTTAAAAAAAAAAAAAAAGGAAATCAACCCAGCAATGTTCAATTCATGAATCTGGTTTAGCTTTTCTTCATGCGAGGATTCCAACGTCGGTTCCATATTCAAAGCCTTTGCCATCCTGCTTGCGGTCTGTCACATCATGTGCAACTTAGAGATGAGCCTGGGACTTAACGCTAGTTCATAACAGAATGAGGGGAGAGGCACTTTCCAAGGTCTCTCCTCTGGAATCCCCCTCATACTCACCTACTCTCGTTCCATTTCCTACTTATCAGTCAAGAAAGACTGGATTCCTTTTGGAGTTTTATCCACACGTATTTCTCTACAGTTCCACATGGCTGGCACCATTCTTGGGACAAAGTAGTGAAAAAAAAAATAACACAATTTCTTTACACTTGTTGGATCACAGGGCCCCCTCTCAAATTCCTCTGGACCTCAGAGACAGGTTTTATCTTGGTTTTAGATGACTGTTTTGTTGCCACCTCTACCACTATGGTTAGGGCTGCCTTTGAATCAGGGTTGGGAGTAAGAAAGAGAAAAACAAACAAAATGAAAAGAATTCCCTTACACCTTCAGACCCACAAGGGC
The DNA here is from genome assembly GCA_963574635.1 of Cheracebus regulus. NCBI lineage: Eukaryota > Metazoa > Chordata > Mammalia > Primates > Pitheciidae > Cheracebus > Cheracebus regulus. The sequence goes on from CAUYQU010059706.1 coordinate 66,111, forward strand.
TGCTTTCTGTTGTCTTTTGGCCAGAAAGACAGGGTCTTACTCAGGTATTTTTTTTGTGCCTTCTCACTGCACAGTTATACACTGGGATTGACCTTGAGTCAACCCAGAGATTAAAAAAAGAATAGAGCAAGAAACTCATCCCATGCAGGCCATTCTCCAAGTTTTGTCTCCTTTCTCCAATCTGTTTGCTGTTTACTTTCTCAGAGTTCTTAGGTAGCTGCTTTTTGTATTTTCCGAGTCCTTAGTTGCAATTGATATACTAGCTAGGCTATAGTAGGCTTGTTCTATCTTTGTTGGCACTGGAATTCTCCATTTGTGCATTCATGACTGGCATTTTTAAAAGTTTTAATTGACATGAAGTAATCGTACATATGTACAGGGTACAAAGTGGTATTTTGATACATATATACAATATGTGATCAAATAAGGTGAATTAGCATATTCATCATCACAGATATTTATTATTTGTGTTGGAAACATTAAGAATCTTTTCTAGACATTTAAAGGTAAACAATAATTAATAACTGTAGTCAACTTACAGTGCTGCAGAGCACCAGAACTTATTCCTCCTATCTCACTGTAAGTTTTTGGATTCATTAACCAGCCTTTCCCTGACTTTCCCTCCCCATTACCCTTCCTACCTTCTATTAGTCACAATTTTACTCTCTATTTCTATGGATTTAGCACATTTTGGCTCCCACATATAAGTCAGAATGTATGGTATTTGTCTTTCTGTGCCTGGCTTATTATAGTTAACATGATGTCTTCCAGTTCCATCCATGTTGTTGTAAATGATAAGATTTAATTCGTTTTTACAGCTGAATTATATTTAATTGTATATATGTATCACATTTTCTTTATCTATTCATCTATTGCTAGACATTTAGGTTGATTCCATCTATTGGCTACTGTAATAATGCTGCAATAAATCCGGGGCACAGATAACTCTTTTGGATAAATACCTAGCAGTTGGATTGCTGGATCATATAGTAGTTCTATTTATAGTTTTTTGAGGCATCTACATACTGTTTCATAGTGGCTGTACTAATATACATCTCCACTAACACCATATGAGGGTTCCCCTTTCTCCACATCCTCACCAGCATTTGTTATTGCCTGTCTTTTGAATATAAGCCATTTCAACTTACCTCATTATAGTTTTAATTTGCATTTCTCTGATGATTAGCGATGGTTGTTCTTTTTTCCTAAGTCAAATATCCAACCTACATTTATGGTTTCATTGAGAATACACACAGAATTGATGTTAAATATGAAGCAGATTTATTTATTTAAGCTTGGGTCTAGTATCACATATGGTGGAGGGTTCCATTTTTAGGAAAGAGATGGACATAGGATTTAATCCAAGTTCTGCTATTTTCTTCTGCTTTTTGCTATTCATCATCTAACTTCTCTGAAACTTCACTTCCCTTATCTGTGCAATGGCAGTAATAACATGTATTATGATATTAGGAAGGTTAAATAAGGAATTGCATGGAAAATTCTGGTATAATATCTGGGAACAGAGTAGCACATCAAAAATATTTATCCCATCAGCTAAATGTACTAAGCAGTTACGATATTCCAAAAAAATTTCTATATAATCAATATCTCCTCTCCTTTTTTTTTTTTTTTTTTTTAAAGAATGAAAGAGAGAAAGGAAGAGGAAGAGATTTTAGAAAAAGAGAGAAAAGGAGAAAGAAAGAAACAGCAAAAGAAAGAAAAAATGAAAGAGAAAGAGGAAGAGATTTTAGAAAAAG
>CAUYQU010059707.1:0-11326 GCA_963574635.1 Cheracebus regulus
TCTAGATCCTTGAGGAATTGCCACGCTGTCTTCCCCAATGGCTGAGCTAATTTAAGTGCCTTCTCTTCTGTTAATGTCTGCTAGTTGCTGCCCCTTCCTTTACCAGTACGGTTGGCTCCAGCCTTGACTCTGCGTACATGGGTCCTACACAAAGCACTTCACACTTGCAAACATATTTTTAACCTTCAGAGCGTCCAGTTCGTCTTCCTGAAGAGGTCTCCTACCAGAGAATTGCTCAGTCTATTCACTATATGCTCATCACACTACACACCAAACTTCTCCACATAGGGTTAGATCAGGGGCTTTCAGTAAACCTATTTATTTACTGTGCAGTACTATTGTGGTTTCATTTTTTTCTAAAATGGTGTATTCTATAACACTTCAGCAAAACTTCAGTGTGAAAAATGGAACTTGGCTCTACTAGATGTGAGGTCTGCAAGCATTTCAATTAGTGAGTGCCAAGGAGAGAGTGAGGAGCGGCCCCCTGCAGGACAGCACAGAAGGACAGATGGGGAAGACACACACTCGGGGACAAGCGGTCCAGCCAGCCCCTGTTGCCCTGAGCGCACATGCTAACAACGAGGGCCACTGTTTGTCTTCCTCCATCTGGGATATTTGTCATGTGGCGAATGAGTCAGGTTGCATTAAGATGAGACTCAGAGACCTTTGCTAAGAGACCAAGGCAAAAATAACCAAGCACATATATGACAAGGACAGAATGAATTACAGTCCAACAAATGTAGAAATATGGCCAGATAAGTTGGGCACCATGGCTCACACCTGTAAAGTCACCACTTTGGGAGGCCAAGGCAGGCAGATCACTTAAGATCAGGAGTTCGAGACCAGCCTGGCTAACATGGTGAAACTCTGTCTCTACTAAAAATACAAAAAATTAGGCATGATGGCAACTGCTTGTAAACCCAGCCACTCAGGTGGCTGAAGCAGGAGAATTACTTGAATCTGGGAGGCAGAAGTTGCAGTGACCTGAGATCACACCATTGCCCTGTAGCCTGGGGAACAAGAGTGAAACTTCATCTCAGAAAATATAAAAAGAGAAGAAAAGACAAGAAAAGAAAAGTGAAAAGAAAAGAAAAAAGAAATGTGGCCAGATGGAAAGAGCTGATTTATGCATGATGTCATTGCCTGGTGATGTGGCTTTAGAAAAGTCCTAGAACATTGTGGTACTCAATTTTTATCTACTAAAAAACTGATCAATTCGAAATATTACAACTGTTTATCTTTTAAGAATGTGATAGGGATGAAGCAGCTAATTCCTAGAAAGCACCTTAGCCGTCAGAGTGAAAGACTCTATGTATTAGAAAGTCATACTGAAGACCCAAATTTTCAATCCCCCCCACCCTATTTCCAAGGTTGGGGTTGGCTAAGGGTGGGGCTGGCAGGGCTCAACATTCTCAGCAGGACCACGTCATGCTACAATGATTTCTTGTTCTTTCCTAACCACTTTGCACTGACAGCTATCCGTCCAATCCTACAGTACATTTTATAACTTAAATCTGAAATCAAAAGCTACATTCTGATTTGATCCTCAGGCCTTGTGGAGGCCTGGTGCGCAATTGTTGCGCCATCAATGTTGTCCATATGAGTGATTTACAGAATAAATGGATAAATCGTGCCTACTTCAAAATCATATTTTATAATGAGATGTAATAATAGATCGTAGAGTAGACGTTAAGTTTTATCTGGATTCAGCTCATTCTCAAAATTCAGTCCTGGTTTATATGACTGTTGATTAAGCTCTACACAGGCAGGTAAACTGAATCACTTTCATCCTCAGAGAATGGGGAATACCAGATTACACTCAATGTTTAGGTCATCTGTGTTTGTTGCCTGTGGATTTTCGCCTGTTACCTTAACATCTGGAAAATGTCCCTCAAACACACTTAAGGAAGATAGTTGGGAATGGCAGGAGGAAATTGAGGGGAATTAAAAAAAGAAGGAAACAGAGAAGACAGAAAGGAGACAGAAAGCTGAAAAGAGTCCATGGCCACAAAGGCAGAAAATATGGTCATAACAAATGGAAAAAAATCTAATGTGTCCAATTCAGACTTCTGCTTCTAGTTATTTTTAAGTTTTCCAGTTTTGGTGTTAAATTTAAACTTTGTAAGGCATTCTAAAATAGCTAAACAATACAAGAATAAACTTTTAAAACAGCAGTGGCATTAAAAATATATGTGTATGTGTCTTTGGGTACTTCTGAGCAGCCTGATTGAAGCTGTCAGCTCACGTTACTGTTAGAAGTACAAATGTAATCAGGAAGTTGAATTATAACTTGAATAATTCGATAAATCAGTGATCAAATAACTCTTAGTTTAGCAATAATGGGGGTATTACTCGAAAGCAACCCGGGAATGTTATTTTTCTGGTTTTCTAATGTCATTTGCTTCCTGTGATGAAGTCTGAGAATGAGAAGAGCTGAAACTGTAAACCCATTTAAAGAAAAAAACCAACTAAGCTTATTTCCACCCTTTTTAAGCCCTGTCACTTTTACTGGTGATTAGACTTCCCTTGGGGGATGATACCAAAGACAAGGTTATCTTCAGGTTGTTCTTTGTGGGTTTTACATGGAAAGGTTTTTTTGCTGAGCTGAGAATGTGGGAATGGGAGAAACCAACAAATTCTCAGCTCACCAAAACTATACAAAAACAAGTAGACAGGAGTTAAATACCAAATCAGCAAGAAGAAAGAAAAGATTCTTAATAAATATATCTCAACACTGGTGTCTATGCTCCCCCTCCCATGACTGGATTGCCGCTTCTGATCTTGAAGGGTAGGGCTGTCCTTGTTAAAATAAAACCAGATGATATTGTGGAGACAAAACTAAGTGATAAAATTGAGTTAATGGTACATTATAAGATAGCATTTTGAAAAACATTGAAGAGAACAAGTCCTGGGAAGAAGCACTTATTTTGTGTAATCTAAAACACAAGATGCAACCTAGTTTTGTCACAGGTAACTAGTTATTGGGGGTTAAATTATTTGTACCCATAAATTCCCTATAATCATCATCATCCTTACTCAGATCAGCCTGGCTTTGATACAGTATTCCCAGACACGTAAAAACAAAATATATGCAGTCAGCAATAAAAATTTTGAAACATTCTTTTGTTATAAATGATTTGTTAAGAAATAAAATAATGGGACTGTGTTCTTCTCCTCATCCTAATATATGAAGAGTCTGTTAAGTTTATGTGGTAGCTGTACATTTTGCTTGCTCACAAGTAAAGACTTGTCAGGAAATCCCAGGGCATTGTGAAAACGACTGCCTGTCCCTGAGTCTGTCCCCTGCCAGATGTAGCATGAGCTGCTTGACATATATTACTTCATCTAATCCTCAGAACTACCCCATGAGACAGGAATTACCCCATTTTACAAAGGGAAAAAGAAGAATTTAAGAGATTAAGGAATTTGTCTTTGGTCAAAGGGTTTGTATGAGATGAAGCGAAGCTTTGAACTAGGTTTGACTGTCCCCCAAACTCATGATTTTTTAAATAAGCCTTATTGCCTCTGTAGCAATTGATAAAAATACCCAGGGATGCTTTTTAACAGAAGTGTATGCAAAGGGCATTAGAAGCACAAAAGAATAAATCTATGGTGCTTGGACGTTCAGTGGAAGAAAGGACACAGGATTGTTAGAGGGTGCACCTCAGAGAATATGAGTCCTGAATTATGGTGCAATGGGTAAGAGGGTAAGCTTGGAGTGTCTCATTCCAGAATCAGACTCAGTTTGTAAATCTTAATGAGGCTGACCTTGGACAATTTACTTATCCACTCTGTGTCTTGATTTTTTTAATCTGTAAAAAGGGAACACTAATTGTAACGACCTTATAGCGTTCAGTGATGATTAAATTAGAAAATACTTGTCATTCATTTAGCATGCAAGAAATTTTAGCTATAAATAGTATTATTTTGGAAGGATAAGAAGGCATTCATTGGCCAGGCATGGTGGCCCACGCCTGTAACCCCAGCATTTTGGGAGGCTGAGGCAGGCAGATCGCCTGAGATCAGGAGTTTGAGGCTAGCCTGGGCAACATGGTAAAACCACATCTCTACCAAAAAATACAAAAATTAGCTGTACCCACGTGGTGGCACACACCTGTAGTCCCACCTACTTGAGCAACTGAAGAAGGGGAATCGCTTGAACCTGGGAGGTGGAGGTTACAGTGAGCCAGGATCACACGACCGCATGTGACAGAGTGAAACTCCGCCTCAAAAAAAAAAGGCATTCATTGGGAAAGTGGATGATCTATGGAGAAGAAAAACACATGTACAAAATGGCAGGTGCATCCCATTTCAAGGGATGCCTACTAAGCTGTGCGTTGGTAATGGTTTGGAGCATAAGGTGGAGAACAATAGGCTAAGACAGGAGAGACAGGCAAAGGCCAGACACGGAGGGCTCTGTATCATGAGCAAAGGGGAGCCAGTAATTGTTTTGAGCTGGAGAGTGCTATGATCTAGTCAGATTTATTTTAGAAAGCACATCCCAGCACCTGTGGGGATGATGTTTTGAAGCAGCATTCCAGGGAAAAATTAGGAAAATATTGCAGTAGTTTAGGCATGGGATGATAAGAGCAGTGATACCGTGAAAATAAAGAAAGGGATTGAAAGAAGAAATCCTCAGGATATTAAATCAATAACACAGTGTTCCATTTGAAAGAGGCAGCTTGGGAAAAATAAATAATACTGCTCCTAAGGTTTCTAGACAATATCTTGTGACATCACTATTCAAATAGAAAATCACTAGGAGAGGACAGTGCTTTGCAGAATGAAATAATAAAAATGCTGAGTTTTGTCTGGAGAATTTGGTGCCTTTAGGATATCCAGCTAGTGTTCAATAGGTAGTCAGATAAAAGAGAAGCTCAGTAGAAACATCTTGGCTAGAGTTTTGCTCTTTTTTATTTTGAAGCCATGTAATGTGGCACATATACATGTATAATTATTATATCTTTCTGGTGGATTGACTCATACTATTATGTAACAATGTTTTTAAATGCTTCTTGCCTTAATTTCTACTTGTTCTGATTTAGTATAACTTCCATAGCTTTCTCTAGGTTCATATTTGCATTATATATTTTTAAACCCCTTTATTTTCAACTTTTCTCTAACTTGAAGAATATATTTGGTTTTTGTTTGGCTATGTCTTTCAACTGGAGAATTTAATATGTTTATATCTGATAAAATTACTAACATTATTAGTTTTAAATAGACCTTTGTACTATTTGTGTTTTGTTTGACCCAATTCTTTTTTATGTTCCTTTATCCTTTCTTTTTAAAATTAATCACGTTTTTATTACTCCCCTTTTAAAATTATTGTTTACACATCTTGTTACTCTTGTTTCAGTAGTTACCTTAGAGATTACAATATTCAACCTTGATACTTTAAAATCTAATTTAAAATTAATATTTTTATCACATTATAATCAATGCAAGGACTTTGGGACATTTTAAACCCATTTACCCACTTCCTGTCTTTTGTGCTATGTATGCCAAGTATTTTATTTCTACATGCATATTAGGTACACAAAACATTTTTATTGTTTTATACAATTACTAATCATGTCGAATTACCATTGTTATTATTTTTATTTTCTTTCTGAAATTGTATGCTTTGATATGGGACCAATTTATTTCTTTTGGAAGACCACTCTTTTGTGTTTCTTTTATTGGAGATCCTCTAGTAAAAAGAGTTTTGTGTTTTTCAAAAATGACTTAATTTTCTTAAATTTTGTAGGATTCTTTCTGTGAACATAGAGTTCTAGTTAGGCATTTATTTATATTCAGGATTTTACAATGCTATTCCATTATGCTCTGGCTTGTATTATTTTGGTTAGGAAGTCATTGCTTTATATAACTGGGGATCTCCATTGCTGCCCTGGTCAACTCATTGTAAAGTACTGTTATTTTTGTTGTTGTTGTTGTTATTTAATTTTATTTTAGCCATTCTGGTAGGTGTGTATTAACATCTCATGTGGTTTTAATTTGCATTTCCCTAATGGTGAACAATTTTCATGTGCTCTTTTGTCATTCTTATATCTATTCTCTGGTGAAATATCTATTTATATCTTTTGTCCATTTTCTAATTGAATTGTTTATTTTTCTACTCTTGGGTTTTGAGAGCTTTTTATCTAGTCTCAATAATCATTCTTTGTCAGTATGTGGTTTGCAAATGTTATTTTCGAGTATATATCTTGTCTTTCCATTTCCTTGCCTTATGTTAGCCTTTCGCTGAGCAAAAGTTTTTAATGTTGAAGTTCAGTTTATCGACTTTTTCTTTGATAGATCATGTTTTTGGTACTAAGTCTAAGAATTATTTGCCTACCTCAAGGTCTTAGGTGTTTTTCTGCTGTTTTCTTCTAAAAGTTTTATGGTTTTACATTTTTCATTTGTGTCTATGATCCATTTTGAGATCATTTTGGTTTAGATATGAGATTTAGGTAGAAGTCAACTTTGTGCCTCTGGATATCCAATTGCTTTAGCAACATTTGTGGAAAATGCTGTCCTTCCTTTATTTCATTACTTTGGTACCTTTGAAAACAATCAGTTGGACATATTTGTGTGGGTCAGTTTCTGGGTTCTCTATTCAATTCCATTGATTATGTGTCTAACTCCTCACCAATATCACACTCTCTTGATTACTATAGCTACATGCTAAGCCTTAATATCAGGTGGAGTGATTCCTCCCCCTGCACTTTGTGAAGATTGTCTTAGCTATTTGAAGGCCTGTGCCTTTCAATATAAATTTTAAAATAAAGGCTGGGTGCAGTGTCTCATGCCTGTAATCCCAGAGCTTTGAGAGGCCAAGGTGGGAGGATCCCTTGAGGCCAAGAGTTCAAGACCAGCCTGGGCAATATAGCAAGAGTTGGTCTTCACCAAAAATAACAAAATTAGCCGGGCACAGTGGCACTTGCCTGTAGTCCTAGCTAACTGGGAGGCTGAGGCAAGAGGATCCCTTGAGCCCAGGGGTTCAGAGTTGCAGTCAGCTGTGATCACACCACTGCACTCCAGCCTGACCCTATCCTAAAATAAATAAAAATAAAAATAAATTAAACTTTTTTTATGTTTGCAGAAAAACCTTGCTGAGATTTTTATAGGAATTGCATTAAATCTATACATCAATTTGGGGAAAATTGATGTCTGTACTATGTTGAGTTTTCCTATCCATGAACATGTATGTTTCTAGACTTATTGAGGCCTTCTTTTATTTATTTAATTGTTTTATAATTTTCATCACATAAACCTGTATATGCTTCAGTAAGTATATACCTAAATATTTCATTTTCTTTGGAGTGATTATAAATGGTATTATTTTTTAATTTTGGTCTCCACATGTTAATGGTTAGTATATTAGTATATTAAAATTTGATTGATTGTGTGTATTGTTCCTTCATCCTGAGTTCTTGCTGAACTCACATATTAGTTCTAAGAATATTTTTCTATATTCCTTGGGATTTTCTACAGATAATCGTTACTTGCAAAAGTGGCAATTTTATTTCTTTCTTTTCAGTCTCTAATAGAAACAAATTTTTGGTGCTACAAAAGAAATAGCACTCAAACATGAATTTTCTCAGCAAGGCAATTTTTATTTCTATAGAAGGGTGCACCTTGTGGATGGAGCAATGGCAAGAGCACACCTGAACAAGGGAAGGGAAGAGGTTCTTATCCCTAATGCAGGTCAACCTTACTGCTGTATCATTCCGCTTTTGGCTAGGGTTGGACTGCATAGTCTAAGCTAATTCCGATTGGCTGTTTTAAAGAGAGCAGGGCTATGAGCCAGAGTACAGGGGTGAGTAGTTTTGGCAGGAAAGATGGTTACAGAACAGGTGACTAAAGGTGACTCAGGTCAGAGCCAGTGACCAGGATGACTCAGGACAGAGCAGGTGGCCAGGGGTACAGATATGAACTACTGATTAGAGCTGGTGGGAAGCTTGTTTACTGAAACTAGAGGCAAGGAGAGGAAGAGAATGAGGAAGTTAAACTTTAAAATGGAAAACAAAGAACACAGAAACTGAACAAACTGGCATACTGATTCTCTGAAGAGAAATTTGGAACTCACTGTTTTCAACAATACATATTTTTTTCTTGCTTTATTCTGGCAAGAATGCTAATACTATGCTGAGTTAGAGGGGTGTGAAATAAATTTCATTGCCTTGTTTCTGATCTTATGAAGAAAGCATTTAGTATTTCACCATTAAGTATGCTGTTAGCTGTAGGTTTTTGCAGATGCTTTTTATCAAGTCAAGAAATTTCTCTTCTATTCCTAGTTTGCCAAGAGTTTTTATCATGAATGTGTGTTGGATTTTGTCAAATTCTTTTTCAATATAACTGACATCATCATGTCATTTTGCTAAGTAAATTATTTTTTAAATTTCGAAATTGGAAAGAATGATTCTCATGAAGTGCCCTGGGACCAATGATGTATATATAGAGCATTTTCAGTGATATCTAAATAATGCAAGATAAATTAAAAGATAATGATAAAATTTTCCTTCTGCTAAATTCTTTATACACGTATTGCTCTTTTTCTATCAACTACAGCTACTGATTCGCTTGCTGAAATACCTTTCTTTCAGTAAATTACCAGTCTTTTAGTTTTATGATTCCTAAATATTACCACACTAAATATACATTTTAATTTAGATTAAGCTAAATTAAATTAGGATAACTAAAGTGAGTCAGATTGAGTGGCACTACTAAAAACAAAACAATAAAAAACTTCATTACAAAAACTACTAATTGCTTTTCTGTATAACTTAAATGCTATACCTAAAGTATTGTACACATTGGAGATTAGGGAGTAAAATAACAAACACTGTTTACTTTAAGAGAAAAAGACAAAACAGGTTCATCTGAAACCTAGTTGAATGTTTTTGCATGAATACACTGCTTTGGGGCAATTTTATATCTGCAGCTTTGAAAATCACAGTAAGGTTGATTCTAAAAAAGGATAGTGCAGTTCACGCATCCCCGTGTGGCAGAAGCGGAGCTGACTAGGTGTGCCCACAGCTCCCTAAGGCATTGGCTTTAAATGCCTTTGTATTCTGCTTCCTATACTTTCCAGTAAAGCTTCCTCCAGCTGCAGCCTAAAGCCACAGATGGCTTGCTGGAAACAGGAAAGCGGCTGACGTCGAGCCAGCCTGTATCTGCTGTTACAGCTCGCTGTGCACCTTCTTGGTAGAGATCTCGAGAGACTGGCAGAGATACTATCCAGACAACCTCAATAAAATGTCAGCCACATAGAATGTAAGCCACAAAAAAGTCATTTCTCCAAATAATGACTTAAAAATGTATCTAACTCCACTGAAGCCTTCAAGATGTTTTACCCTAGAGAATGTAACTATTTTTCCCTTATCAGATTGATCCTGGCTTGAGCTTCACTCTGAGGTTTAGTCATTGAAGGGTAATCATTCAGGATCCGGTTACTGACTTTTAACGAAGTAGATTTAGACCTGGATCTCACTGCTTATCATGGGGTTATATTTCCAATATTTCTTTAGCCAAAACATTTATTTTCTCTGAAGAAATGGCTCTTTTTTATGAGAGAGAGTTCTAGTTTAGGGAAGAAAGTTCTAGTGACATTTGTTTTTGGACACAGGGTGTGTCATCAGAGAGTGACTGACATACATCATTTTGTAAATTGTGTCACTGTTATTTATCTATGTCTTATCACTATTAATAAACTATCATTCTTCTTTTTCTACTTAAATACTAAATATACTTCCTTGAATATTAAGGCAATATGTAATAAATAAATGTATCAATCCATTCATACCTTCAGTCATTGTTCTTCTGTACTATGCATTGCCAATAAGCTTAAGTGGTTTCTTTAAGTAACAGTCAGTTCACACTGGAATCCAAGCTGCTCAAACTCCACAAACTCCAACTCTCTCTTTAGTTTGCGGGCCCATTTCAGATGAGCAGAATCATTAGCAACATGTGGTTCTGCACTGCGTACTGCTGACGTTTCAGAATAATTTTGTCCTAAATGCCATCTGTGAATATATCAGGGACTGGGCCTTTGGAAGCATTTCAACTTTGGGAAATGTCTGATTGTGCAAATACTCTATAGTTTCACCTGACTCAGAAGCTATGGACAGGCCAAGCCTGACGTACTAAGTAATGGACCTGTAATGAAAATCACCCCGCACATTTGCTATCCATTGGATTTTCAGTCAGAGTTGAGGAGAGCCACCATTGTTCATGTTTCCTGCCAGGGTCCAGGTACAAAATCTTAGCATGCCCTAATGTTGAAAGCAGTCCCTTCACTGTGAAAGGAAAATGGAATGAGAAAAGTAGATTGAAGGCTAATCCCAGTGAAGTTTAACCTTGGAACTAGCAATGACCTATATTTGGTAGAATGCAGGCTTTACAGACTTTACTTTCACCACCTGTTTAATCCTTGTTCCCGGTAGGAACAAGTAGCCCTACTTTGAGCTTATTTCATCCTCACCATTTCTTTCAAAATTGTCAATAAATTGTTTGTCCCTTTATGCTCTTCTTCCGTCATTTCTGAGCTATCTGCTGAGGCCGTGGAGAAGACAAAACTAAATCCTATGTTCTGAGGATTGTTTTTTGTATTCTTTTATGGTAGACCATTTAATCATCTTGAGATTATTCTCTATCTCTCCTTTGCATTTTTATTCTGAATTATAAAATTTTTATCTCAAAGAAGGCCTTTTTCTTCCATAAAGATTTTTTTTTTAGCTTTTCATGTTATGGAAAAGAAAAAGTTAAACATGGAGTGTGGCTGAATATAAACTGGACTGGAGTGTTAAACGCCACTCAGCCTCTTTCTATCACACTGTGTAAATAAAAGATTTGTTGGCAGCCATGTTCTTGGTGTGTTGGGTAAATTCTTCATAAATCCAGTTTTCAGTCTGACAGTGTTCATAAAAGTGAAACATAAAAGTAAAACATGCTCATTTTCCACCAGTTTTATTATGCAAAATGCTTGATATTGTATAAAATTGGATTTTTCAAGGTTAGGAAAATGTTCAGTAAATCACATCAGCAGCTCCAAAAAGGCATATAGAGCCCCATGTGCTTTCCCACTTCTCAGCAGCTCTGTGCGTAAGAAGGAGACACCTGAAGGCTCTGTGATGGGAGCAAAGAGCGAAGGAGGGAGGGAGGGACGGGGGGAGGGCTGGGGCAGGGAGGGGAAGGAAGGAAGAAAAGAAGGGAGGGATGGAGAGGTAGGGTGGGGTGAGGGGGAAGGAAAAAAGGGAGGAGGGGAGGGATGGAGGGAGGGAAGGAGGGATGGGGTGGGGTGGGGGGAAGGAAGGAAGAAAACGGAGGGAAGGGGGGATAGAGA
>CAUYQU010059708.1:0-33704 GCA_963574635.1 Cheracebus regulus
GGGGTGAGTTAAGCCACGTGAAGGGCAGGGAAAATGGGGCATGAAAAAGGTCAAAAGAAGCAGAAGCAGGCCTTGGGATCCCCCTAGAGTTTACCATCAACAATTGCTCCAATCATCAAAGCCTCTAGCCAAGAAAAGTAATCACTTGTCTTGGAGGCAAGAACTATCTGCAAGCCAGGCTGCCAGTTTACCAAATCTATATACGGTCAGAACCCTTCTTTGTCTAAAAACAGACAAACAGAATTGGCAAGGGGCACTCATACTTTCATAAAAGCAAATGTCCTTCTACCTTTCCTCTTTTCTATCTCTTCTCCCTTCTCTATTTGGATTTGATCTAGCCAAATAGGTCCATTAAGATGAAAATTAAATATTTGATCAGTCTAAGTGTTGAAGAAGTTGCAGAAGGAAATACAGAAATGTTCTGGTAGTAGCTTTGACATCAAAAGCAAATGCTCTGCATTTTAAAAAATGAATTTCCCTGAGAGGAGTCAGAACAACTTCCAGAGGAAAAGTCACACCTCCTCAGTGACTTGCAAAAACACCTAGTGCTTCATATGTAAAGAAAGGAAGCACTAAAGGTTTCGGAAATGCACATCCCACCTTACTTTTCCATATCTTGGGAATTTGCTACCTGCAAATGGCTACTCATTTCATCACATGAAACTAACATTAGTTGAGTCACCATTATGTCCAAGTACTTTTCTAGGAATTTTTCTTCTTGTCATTACTGTTACCCCTTACTCTCCACAATAACAGTTAAAAAGTAGAATTTATTATCTTCCTGTCATGATGAGGAAATTGAGAGTCAGTAACAGAGCCAGGATTTGATTACAGATATTGTAAATTCTGAAGCTTATCTTAAAATCTTAGTCTGATTTATAACAGGATCAGATGCATGCAGACATTTCATGTTGGCTATGCATAGCAAATGCATGTTCTCTTTTGTTTCTCCATTAGACAAGTGTTGATGCTCCATGTTTGGGTGTCCTGGCAGCAGAGCTGTCTCTTTTGTGTTCCCATGATGATTCCTCGATTGTACAACAAGCATCATTTGGAATGTGTCACCTCTTTGACATTGCAAAGTGTCAGCATGGTAAGAATGGTTCACCATATTTTCTCACGATTACTAAGAATCTGTTCCTCATTATTCAACTTACGAGTCTTGGGAAGGCTCTATGTCTGTAAATTTCTAAATCCTGCCCTAAGAGTCATAGCTCTACTTTCTAAAATGTGTCTTTTAATGTTTTTAGCATTGTCAAGAAATTCTGGTAATAGTGTGGTTGGTTCTTCAAGATTTATAAAGCGCCGTGCTTACATTTCTTGGGTGTTAATCGTAGGGAAAGGAATGCTGGTGGAGCCAGAGAAGAAAAAGAAGGAGAGAGTTTACCAATGGGAGTTTAAAAATGAGGTATTTTTTCCATCTAACTGAGCATCTGATAGACTACTCAGAAGATTATTGTTTCAATGGTGGAGAAAAATCAGCCTAAGATTAAAATAAATGTTGTTATGGTTTGTCTAACAAAGCATAAAAGCAAGACCTGAAAGTATTAAGCGATCTCCAAGTAATTTAACTGCATTTTAGAATAAAGTTTAAAAATATTTGTATACTGTGGCACTGTTTACAATAGCAAAGAATTTGAACCAATCCAAATGTCCATCAATGATAGATTAGATAAAGAAAATGTGGCATATATATGCCATGGAATAATATGCAGCTATTAAAAATGATGAGCTTGTGTCCTTTGTAGGGACATGGATGAACCTGGAAACCATCATTCTCAGCAAACTGACACAAGAACAGAAAATCAAACACCTCATGTTCTCACTCACAGGCGAGTGTTGAACAATGAGAACACAGGGACACAGGGAGGGATGCATCACACATCCCTGGGTCTGTTGGGGGCCAAGGGAGGGACAGTGAGGGGATGGGGAGGTCGGGGAGTGACAACATGGGGAGAAATGCCAGATGTAGTTGACAGGCAGATGGGGGCAGCAAACCACATTGCCATGTGTGTCTCTATGCAACAATCCTGCATGATCTGCACATGTACCCCAGAACCTAAAGTACAGTGAAGAAAAGAAAAGAAAAGAAAAGAACACAAATACTTAAAGGAGAAAATGTATAAATGTGTTTTAAAGTTCTCCTCCTATGCACAAAGTTATAAAATAACACTTGAAAGTAAACTGTGATAAAGATGAGTCATCTAAACTCTAAAGCCACCACTAAGATAATATAGCAAAGAGTTATATGCAATAAGCCAAAATGGAGATAAAATGGAATCATAGAAAACAACTCAAAATAAGGTAAAAAAGAATAGAAAAAACAAACAAGAAAAATAGGAAACAAATAAGAAACATTTTAAACCTAATGATAATAAATGTAAATGTTCTAAATGCCCCAAGTGAAAAGGCAGAGATTGTCAGACTGAAAAGCAAGCCTCAACTATATGCTGCCTATAAGAAACTCACTTTAAATATAAAACACAAACGAATTAAGTGTTAAAAGTTAGAAAATGATACAACATGTTAACAATAATAAAAAAGAAAATTGAAGTTGCTGTATTATATTATCACAAAAAGATATATTTTAGAGAAAATGATTCTTCCAAGGAAAAAGAAAGTCATTTCATAATGATAAAGGAATCAATTAATTAAGGAGACATAATTTTTTTAGGGAGTGCAAATGCTGATTTCTTATATGAATATATTGAGTAATAACCATCACCTAAATAAAGTACATTTTACCAGTTAGGTACTTTCTCATCTCTCACTCCCTTTCACCTTCTCACTTTTATGAGTCTCTAATGTCTACTAATCTGCTCTGTATGCCCATGTGTACACATTATGTAGCTCCCACTTATAAGTGAGAACCTGTGGTATTCTGTTTTGAGTTATTTCACTTAAGATAATGGCCTTTTTTGCCTCAATGATCTGTTTAATACAGTCAGTGGGATGTTGAAGACTCACATTATTATTGTGGGATATGTTGAAATCTCTATTATTGTGTGAGAGTCTAAGTTTCTTTGAAGATCTCTAAGAACTTCCTGTATGAATCTAAGTGCTTCTGTGTTGGGTGCATATATATTTAGGATGGTTAGGTCTTCTCATCAAATTGAATCTTTTACCATTTATGTAAATGCTCTTTGTCTTTTTTGATCTTTGTTAGCTTAAAGTCTGTTTTGCCTGAAATTAGAATTGCAACCCCTGCTTTCTTCTGTTTTCCATTTGCTTGGTAGAGTTTTCTCTATCTCATTATTTTGAGCCTATGAGTGTCATTGCATGTGAGATGGGTCTTTTGAACATAGCATATCATTGGATCTCAGTTCTTTAGTAAGCTTGCTACAATGTGTGTTTTAATTGAAGCGTTTAGCCCATTTACCTTCAAGGGTTAATATTGACATTTGTGGATTTAATCCTGTCATTATGATGTTAGCTGGCTAATTATGCAGATTTGTTTGTATAATTGCTTTACAGTATTACTGGTCTGCATACTTCAGTGTGTTTTTGCTGTGGCTGGTACTGGTCTTTCCTTTCCATATTTAGTGCTCTTTTGAGGAGCTCTTATCAGGCAAATCAGTGGTAATGAATTCCTTTGGCATTTGCTTGTCTAAAAAGGGTCTTATTTCTCTTTTGCTTAGGAAGTGTAGTTGGGCCAGATATAAAATTTTTGGTTGAAGTTTATTTTCTTTAGGAATGTTGAGGCCAAGCACAGAGGCTCATACCTGTAATCCCAGCACTTTGGGAGGCTGAGGTGATTGAATCAGTTGAGACCAGGAGTTCAAGACCAGTCTGGCCAACATGGAGAAACCTCATCTTTACTAAAAATACAAAAATTAGCCAGTCATGATGATATATGCCTATAATCCCAGCTATTCAGGAGACTGAGGCAAAAAAATTGCTTGAACCTGGGAAGCAGAGACTGCAGCAAGACAAGATCACACCACTGCACTTCAACCTAAGTGACAGAACAAGATTTGGCCTCAAAAAAAAAAAAAAAAAAAAAAGAATGTTGATTACAGGCCCCCAATCTCTTCTGCCTTTTAGGGTTTCTGCTCTTAGTCTGATGGGCTTCTCTTTGTAGGTGATCACCCTTTCTTTCTGGGTGCCTTTAACATTTTTTTCTTTCATTTTGACCTTGGAGAATCTGACAATTATGTGTCTTGGGGATGATCTTCTAGTGTAGAACTGTGCAGGGGTTCTCTGTATTTCCTGAATTTGACTGTTGACCTCTCTAGCAAGGTTGTGGAAGTTTTCATGGATGATATCCTGAAATGTTTTCTAAGTTGTTTTCTTTCTCTCCATCTATTGGAGGAATGGCAATGACACATAGATTTGGCCTCTTTACATAATCTTGTATTTCTCAATGGTTTTGTTCTTTCCATTTTGTTTCCTTTTTTTCCCTCTATCTTAATTAAGAGAGCCAGTCTTCAAGTTTCAAGACTTTTTCCTCAGCTTGGTCTATTCTGCTGTTAATACTTGCATTTGTATTGTGAAATCCTTGTAGTGTGTTTTTCAGCTCTATCAGGCCAGTTAGGTTTTTTATACTGGCTATTTCATCTGTCAGCTCCTGTATCATTTTATTGTGATTCTTAGTTTCCTTGGATTGGGTTTTACTATTCCCCTGAATCTCAATGATCTTCATTCCTATCCATATTCTGAATTGTAATTTCAGTTAACTCAGCCTGGTTAAGAACCCTTGTTGGAGAACTATTACAGTCATCTTGAGGACATTAGACACTCAAGCCATTTGAGTTACTGGTTCTTTCTCAGCTCTGCATGAGGGTACTCCTTTAACTGCCATATAGATTGAGTATAGTCAGCAGACTTCTTTTCTGGATGTCTTCAAGGGCTGAGCCTTGTGCAGGATCTGTATTTGAAACTGACTTCTCATGGGTATGTTAGTGAGGTATTTTTGATGTTGAAGCTTTAGGGTGTGATCTGGTTGATGGCACTTAGGCATAGTGGTCAGTTGGTAGACTCTTGCTCAGTTGTGACACTCCTATATTTCCTTACAGTTGCAGCTGCGCTCCTTCTCAGTGCTCTGAAAGTGTAGGCTTCTCTCCCACTTGAGTGTTGGCTTTAGATTATGGCTTGGCACTCTGGGATGCCCACCACAACTCTGGGGTGATCTCAAGGTTTATGTTCTCTTCCCAACTTGGAGACAGCAGAGAAAGGGACCTCAGCATTCCACAACTTTATATTTACTTGAGAGAAATGAAAGTAATTGTTGGTACAAACATTTACTGATGCATGAATGTTCATAACACCCTTATTTATAATAGCCCCAAATCAGAAACAACCTGAATGTCCATTAATAGGCAAATAGATAAAGAGATTTGGGTATGTACATATAATAGAATAACATTATTCACTGGTAAAAAGGAACAAACTATTAATATGTACAACAACATGGATAAATCTCAATAGTTTTGCTGAGTGAAAGAAGCCAAATCAAAAAAAAAATGTGTATACTGTATGATCCACTTATATAAAATTAGAAAGTACCAACTTGACAGAGAGTGGATGACAGGAAGTGGATCAGCAGTTGCCTTGGAGTCAAAGGATGGGTATGGAGAGTAGTTGTGAGGGGTTACAAAAGGGCATGAGGAAACTTTTGGAGGCAATAGATATGTTCATTTTTTTCCTGTGGTAATGTTTTATTGGGTGTATAGATATACAAAAACTTAACAAGTTGTGCACTTTAGAAATGTTATATGGGTTGGGCACAGTGGCACATACCTATAATTCCAGCACTTTGGGAGGCCTGGGTGGGCAGATCACTTGAGCCCAGGAGTTGGAGACGAGCCTGGGCAATATAGTGTGACCCAATCTCTATGAAATATTTTAATTAGCTGGGCATTGTGGTGTGTGCCTGCAATCCTAGCTACTGGGGAGACTGAAGTGAAAAGATCACTTAAGCCAGCAGGTCAAGGCCACAGTGAACCCTGTTTGCACCACTGCACTCCAGCCTGGGTAACAAAGTTAGGTCCTATCTCAAAAAAGATAAAAAACAAAACAAAATAAATAAATAAATGACAATTATATCTCTATAGAGCTATTTTTTAAAAAATCATTTAAAACTCACTTTCTCTGGAACTGAAGTTATCTGCACTTGGAAGTTTTTGTTGAGCACTTCTGGCTTCCCAGATCTACTACTCCTCAGCATTTTTTCAAATGCCTCCAAGTCTACTCTACCTGCCAATAGACCCTCCAGCTTAGCATTAGCTTTTCCAGCACACCGAATTGTGCGTTTGATGGTCTAAATATATTTGTTATCTTGTCAGTCTATTATTAAAAGTATTTGTCCTTCATTCATATTTCACATGAACTCTCTTAAGTGCTTTATGAATCCTGGGTCAGTGCCATAATATTTTGTGGACTAAACTATGAGCGGAGAGTTAAATAATCAGAAAATGTTAGATCTCCAAGAACTGGGCAGGAAAAGAAAATTGGAAATATTAATGCCATAGAAGAAACCAGTAATCAAATAACAACCTTAAACTCTTTTGCTTAACACAGCGGATAATGGAAAAAGTAGCCCTACAGACAGTAAAAGTCATAGCCTCCTGTTTTCTTCTGATGGAGAATTTTTTGCCGAGAAGTTTCGACAAGACAAACATAAAATTGCTCAGGTAACTTAGCCCCTACTTTTTCCAAGGGCTTTGTTAATATGTATTATTACTCTTAGCAGCAATTTATTTCAACAAAGTTTATGTTGTTAGTATTTTTTTCATTTCTTTTTAAACTCAGTGTGGTAAAATGTAAATGATTATAGACCATTTAGTTTTCTGATTTTTATCTCTATTAATAATAATTATGCCTAGTATTACCAAACATACTAATTTGTATTAATCCTTATAGAAAGCAAATGAGGTATTTCCTAGTTACATTTCTTTCTGTTTGGCTAACAAATAGTTCACTATAAATGGAGAACTTCTGCTTATTTAGAAAAATTAACAATTTACCAGTTAACAGACTTGCCAATACTATCATAATTTACTCTGCAAACATCATAATGACACTGTGATTTTGATTTTGTTTAGAAGAGCTATTAAATGAAAAATAAAAATTTAAAAAGTCTATACAATAAACCTCAGTACCAAGTAAGTAGTTTTTACACTGTCTCAACCGTTGGGAGAACCGTGAGGCTCTATAGTTGTATATACTCACTTATCTTCTTCAAACTACATAAGTTTAGCCATAAGCTCCAGAAGTTATACAGCACTGGGGCCAGGTTAGGCTGTCCAGCACCTTCCAGACACACACATTGAGCCAGTAGTTTAGCAAAACTTCTGGGGAAACCCTTTAGGCTAGCTCATCTCTTGGGATGGGAAGATCTAGGGTTTCCTCATAAAACTACATGTATAAAGCAGTGCCTTCTTCCATAGCTGAGATTGGTAGAATTGTGGGAGGCTGAGGAGATGAAGAAGCAATACATCTAATATGATATGGTCAAAAATACTGCATAGATGTCTTAAATATGTAGAAGCCCAATGGTATATCTTTCCAAAATCAAATTTATTCTTTCCCACCTCCCCTCAAAAATCTCAAGCCTGGTTGACTACATTCATTTACATAAAGAAACCAAGCATCTGTTTGTTTACTAGCAAATATTCCCTCATCCTTCCATCTTCCACCCCAGTGTCCTGGAATTGAAATCCTGAGTACCATGACTGGGCTAGTGAACCTAGAACTAGCAGTCTGCTGGAGCCTCTTCCAAGCTGTTCATGAGACTTATCACAACCTCTAGGTTGGTGTCCTTGCTCATCTGAGTTTAATGTCCATCAGGTTTAAAAGTCCTTGGGTTTGGGGGAGGCGCCCTGTATCCTTGTGTTCATGACCTGTTATTCATTTCCCAATTGTGAGACCAAAGCAAGCCCAGCACTACATGCAGGAGCAGTAGCTGGAAAACCCAAAGATGGGACTTCCAGAAGTAGATGGAACAGGTAAATTGAGAGGATACAAGGTTATAGGAACAAGACCAAAAGGACCATTGCCAAAGATAAAGTTCAAAGCATGCAAACAGGAGTAGAAGCAGCAAGGTTGCTAGCCAAGGAAGCTGGAAGCAATGTACCATTAAACAGGAGTGTTGGACTGAAAAACAACAACAACAAAAACAATTCCCAAATGATAGCACTCTTTTTTTAATATAGTCGTCGGTTGTAACAGAGGACATTGTCTTGCAAAGGATTCACAGAGAGCCACAAAAGTGTCATTAACTAAAAAATATATATTTATGTATGTTCATACCAAATAAACTAGTAGGGCAATATAACCACTTCAATATAATGAGACTTTTGCTCCTTTTAAATTCTTACTCATGGGAATTTATAGAATGAAATAACTCAAAATGACACCACTATTTGTGAGAATAGTTTCTTCACAGATTTATTAAAGCATATGCCAAACATAGAGGAATAAATGAAAATCTGTGGACTATTAATAGTATATTACGCAAACATTCAAGTGAGTGGTATCTAGAACATGTAACAACATGGTATAGTGGTAAGAAGCAGGAAGAGATAAAAATGACCTCTAAAGAGTCCAGCTGATCCTGTGTGATTGGTGTATTTCTAGAGAGTTATATGTAGATCATATTTTACAAAGCAAACCTATTATTTTATGTAACCTATCATCGCATCTTCACCTGTACATGACAGAAACCTCTAATACAAGCTCTAAGTTTCACTGAGAATTGCTTCTTCTACAACTTTTTAGATAGATACTAAAGTAAAATTTTTTGTTGAGTAAGCAAATATTCAAAAGAAAGTATTCTGCCTCCCAATATTTTTTTAAAATCCAATGTGATATAATTAAATCTGGCTTTCTAAAACTAGGGAAAACTATGATATACAGTCTACCTCACCAAGCCTTGGTTACCCTCCTCTAATTTTCTTCCATAGCTTTCCAAGATTCCCATCCATCACCTGTCTGCCCAGTGGGAGAGGAGCTAGTGATCATCATTTCTCATGCAGACCTTAGTCCTGCCTTATGACCAAAAGAGCAATACTCTGTCCCTTTAAAGAGGGTGCAGAAAAACTTTTATTGATTAGATTGGGTATCCTCTGTACTTGGGAGAATGACTTTTTTTTCATATAAAGGCAAAAAAATAAAATTTGGCTCATTTATCTTTCTTTAATTGAGAAATCTATAATCAATGTGATTTTGTTCCAATTTTACAATCTATGGATAGTCCTCTGACTTTACGAAGGGATTGTTTGAATTGTAGTTCTTACATCTCAATCACGGACACAAAGGTCTTTTATTTCTTTTTTCTTCCTGATCCTTTTCTGTAAAAGAGGAACATCCATGCCTTTGCACCCTGTCGCCTCTTACATCGTCTGCTTTCTTCATACTTGCTGCTGATCAAACTCATTTTCAAAACTGAAGAATTCATGAAGAAATTCATGATAATATTTAAACAGCTGAATTGCTTTAAAATCAGAAGAAAAAATAAATATAATTTCACTTGGATTGCAGTCATTTTTGTACCAACATTGTTGTCAAACATAATTTTTAATATTTTTCATAGAGGAAGGAGCCTCCAACAAGGTGCATATGGCCCACAGAAGTCCTAGCTCCTGAGCATCCCCCACCATGTCTGAGTTTAGCTGTCTTATGTTGGTGTAGGGACCAAGGTCATTACTCTCTTTTTTGGTTGCAGACAGTAGGACAAACCTTACTGCCTTCCTTGCTGACTGACTTTGTGCGGAGTCTCCTGATGAAACTCTCTTCACCTGATGATAAAATCGCATCTGAGGCAGCATCCATACTGACACTGACTCTGACATTTCATTCTGAGAAGGTCACCATGGTAAGATACTTGACAATAAGCAGGAGAGCCCAGGGTTTACTTTCTAATGTGCGTTTTTGCCTTTCTTGTATGTCTACTTCTTCTCATATGTACTTCTTGTCATTGTTCATTATATTACTTCAATAAAATGAGTCTTTGGGGTTTTTTTTAAGTTTACTTAGAGACTAGGTCTTGCTCTGTGGCTCAGACTGGAGTGCAGTGGTGAAACCTTGGCTCACTGAAGCCCTGAACTCTTAGGTTTAAGCAATCCTCCAACCTAGCCTCCCAAGCAGCTGGGACCTACAGGTCTGTACCATCACACGCAGCTAATTAAAAAAAAATTTGTAGAGATGGAGGTCTTGCTATGTTGCCCAGGCTGGTGTCAAACTCCCGGACTCAAGCAATCCTCCCACCCTGGTCTCCCAAAGCACTAGGGTTACAGGCATGAGTCACCACACCTGGCCTGAAAATTGTTTTTGTGAAATATTCCAAGTACACAAACAATTTTAGAGAGTAAGTAATGAATGCTTGTCCACCAGTCATATTAAATCATAATATTTTGCCATATTTGCTTTAGAATTTTTAAAGAAATACATTAATAGTAATAAAATAGTATAGCTATAATTGAAATCCCCTGTGTATCCCTTAAGGAGAGATTTCAAAGACCCTCAGCTTGCCATAGAGCTGGCTATATAACTTGTGGGGTTCTGTGCAGAATGAAATCTGGGACTGCTTCCCACAACATGGGAAATGATGTTATTAAATGTATAAGCACATGCAGTGTTTGCCTTTCCTCCACAGTCTCTCTCAATTCTTCACAGTGGTTTTATTTGCTACTTAATGTCTTTCTAAGCAAAAAGAACAATTGACATTCTTTAGTCATGAGCAAAGATTTTACTATCCATACATATATTGTGCAATGCCAGTTACAAATGTAAATATAGGATCATTTAGCTCATATGCAGAATCACCAAAATAATGCCATTCGTGTTTCAAGCTCACACATGCATACATATTACATTCTTTTCAAAAGGGCAGAAACACTACACAAAACTAGCTCAACTTTAAAAATTTCACTTTTTGTCATTCACATATCCTACCAACATTCTCTTCCTTCAGCTTATTGATGGGTAAGGAAAACCTGAAAGAAAAATAATTTATGGGCTACCCTCTCTCTTTCCTTCTATGTCATTTTCAGACTAAGTAGGAATTTTTTAAGTAGGTTAAAGTTTCAATAAGATGTTTATCTTGTTTTTCCACTGAGTTCCACATTATGGGTCCCCTGGAATTTTGTGAACACTACATGTGAATGGGACCACAGGAACAATGGCAGACTCACATATTTTATCTCTTCTGCACCACTGTCCCATGGGACTTGATTTACAAAATACAATCACAAAGATAAAATTATTTAAAAGTTAAAGATGATAGTGGAAGAGCTTTAAACAAAGTAAGAGTATCTTCTCAGCATGGAGCCCTGTGCAAACATGTAGGTCACAGGCCCATGAAACCAGCACTGGTGGTGACATGAGGAATGAACCTCCAGTTCCCTCTCCTGACACAGGAGTGCAAGGTGACTAAAAATAAACTGAGAAGTCTTACTCAAATTCATAGAGCAGGAAAGGGGAGGTGATGTTTTATATAGAACTCGCAATGCTGCTGCAGATGGGAGCATTCTGTAGTGCAAACACAATCACAGGGAGAGGTGGAGGGCAATGGTCATCTTACAAAATTGAGTTCTCCTCTAGTGAAGTGGGAAAGAGCGCTCAAAGGAAGGTGAAATGAAACCTTACCAAGTCCCTAGAGAGGAAGAGAGACCAAACAGAAAACTAGATGTGTAAAACTAGCCTCTACTACAGTGAAATCACTAACCACAGAAAATTTGAACAAAATAGGCTTCTCAATTTATGACCCCACCCCAGCTCCCACAAGCAACTGGACTAATGAACACATTGGATTCTTTTCTTACCCAGGGTTAGGTTCTAAAATGAGTTATAAGGCTAAAAATATACCTAAAAATCCTCTAAATTGCATTTATAGTATATGGGCTTATAATCTCTAAATAATTCTAACACATCAAACATTCATCAAAAATTGAAACAGACTATCATTAATATAACTGAACATAAATTAGCATAAATTTCTAAAATTAAGCACCCAGTGACATAGGTGGTTTGCTTTAGAGGTATCTGCACTTAAATTAGGAAGAGGACAACTGCAAGAAGCTCTAAATCCTATAGTTGAAAGGTCTATGGAAAAGTGTAGTTTAATGTCTCTCACTTCTTGCTCACCTTGGAGCCTATGTAGTTGGAAAAGCACCCTGCACTTTTTAACATTTTATTTATTATTCTTTTGTTTGCCATAGAAAGTTGTACAGATAACTGAATTGTATGTGGCATAACTGCAGGGCAATGTAAATTTGTATCAACTAATTTTTCAGCTTATAATCTCTGTTAGACTAAAATTTATGATCTAGAATCACAAGAAATATTTAAGAAGAAAAAAATACAAAGGATTATTTTCAAAATAAGAAGTGAGATGATCTGGGTAGATTAAATTTGATATTGATAGACAGCCACTGATTTGAGACAAATTTCAGATCCAGCTAGAACTCTCTGTGTTCTTTAATGAGTAAAAAGAGGGGGGAAAAATGAAACTAACATGGGGCCTGTGAGTAGAGTTTGCAAGACTATAGCTTAGCGTTTACCATTCTGGGTCATTCCTCTAATATATGGTTCATCCCTTCAATATGTGGACTCAAATCATCTTTAACTTGCAAAAGTTTTTTTGAAGTATACGCTTTGGTTCTATTGTTATTCTGTTCCATTGTTTTGATTTTCTTCTTTAAGTACTTGAATTATATGTATGTTTCCTATACTGAGCCTATATTTCTTATAGAACAAATTCAATCCTCCCAGAATAAACTTTTAAGGAAATGGGAATTTTCCTGCTATCCATAAATGTACAGATTTTGTCTTCATCCAAATGAATATTTTGTATTGTGTAGTCACACATATAAATATGCTTTCTACTAGTGCTTGTTTGTGTGCTAGTTGCTGCCTTGGTAATTCTGTGAAAAAGCAAATTCTTATGTGCAAGAAATGCCTTGGTTTAGAGGTGACCATGGAACAAGAGACTCTTGTTTACCTGTGGAATTTCTCTTACAGGTGTCTAAGATCGTGGATGCTATTTATAAGCAATTGTGTGAAAACTGTTTTCACAATATGAAGTGTGCTATGTTGTGGGTTATCACTCTGTTGACACGTACTTCACCCAAGAAGGTCATCTTTCAACTTATGGACTACCCAGTTCCAGCAGATGAGTAAGGCCCCCCCAGTCCTCTGACTCTTCCAGGAGGGCCTGTTCACATGGACCTGGGCTCAACTCTCAATCTACCATAGTCAGGCCTGGTTTCTTTTTTATGAAAGAGAAAATCTATTTTTGCATCATGTGGGATGATTGTAAGACTTAAATAAGATCATATGTAGTATGCATATCTTTGTATAATACCTAAAACACAGTAGGCCCACAAGAAATGATCAATGTCACTATTATTTATCTGAGGCATTAAATTGTGTTCTGGTGCATGTCCCAGAGGAACAAAACTCTCCTCAAAGTGATAATGGATTTTTATTCCCATTTGTGAATTTACTCATTTCTGTTGAGGAAATTTGTACATGTAGTGTTTTTCTTGTTTATGAAGGACAGACATAAGATATTTCTACACACCAGTAACAAACATTATAATTGAGTGTCCTGTGTCCTTTGACTTTTAATCTGAAATTTATGATCCTGGATCACAAGAAAAGTTTGAGAAGAAAAAGTGCAAATGTGAGCCTGTAGGACAATATGAACCTAACAGGTACATTAGAAGAGCTTAGAAAAATCACACCACTCCATTTCTACAGTTTGCATAAACATTAGAAATCAAGATAGCACTTCTTAACTATGAACAGTATAAAAGGCAGGGAGTTTTATTATGAAAAGGACTGGGTCTTTGGAAATAAATGAATCTGTTTCCATCAGCCTTGATCTTTACATTCTGTGTGACGTTATGCAAGTTTGATAAAACTCCCTGATGTTAAATTTCCTCATCTAGAAAATGAGGAATGTTCTTTCTATCTATAGATATGTGAGTTATTTAATTTTTGTGACAGGTCATTGAGATCAACAAAAGTCTAAAGAAATCACACAACTTTACTTTTCAGACTGAAAGATTATATTTATTTAGGAAGCTTTAACTCACAAAGTATTTTACTATTTATAAAATTCCTAGAAAGATCTTCGTAAGACAATCTAACATCCAGGAACTAAGCACCCACTTTGTGTAAAGTATTACTGGCCCTCAAGCATTTTGTTGAGGAAAGGGAATATATCCACATGCATATAAGATAAAAATTGCCAATAAATCTGGTACAAGCAATATGTGCTGAGGAAGTACAGAAAGCAGGCATAAATAATTAGGTGAACTTAATCAAAGCCACTACCAGCAGGTCTAATTGTACGTAAGGGTTGAGGTAGAAAAGGCCAGGATTTGGAGTGAAACTAAACCAAAGAAACACATGAAAGATTTGCTCAGCCAAAATGTATGAACAAGAGATAAGACAAGGAGACACGGCATTTGAGAGTTGATGTCCATGTGATTAAAAGTGAGACCTGTAGGCAGGAGCAGGTGGGTAGTAGGCACTACAGAGCTGGGTATGTCTGTATTCCAAGGGATCAGGCACCCATATGATGAACCTAACACAGAAATGCTGAGCAATAGGTGTCAGAACCAAGAACTGGCAAGATATCAGAAATTTATCAGTGCAGAGGTGTATAGCAGTTTTTAAGATGGGCAATAGTAGGGCTAATCTTGATGAGTGTTGAGTATACAGGAAAAGGAGCTAGGGAACTAGAGGTTGAGAAGCCAGGATTTTAACAGCATCTGTGTCACTAATTGTGTGACATTTGACAAAATGGCTCACTCTTCTGAGCTCAGTTTTTTTTATTTTTATTTTTACTATTTATATGGTTTTTTAGTTGGGGTTAATTTTTTTATTTTTATATTAATCTACTTATTAATTTGTATTCCCATGCCAGTTTTTAAATATTATATTATTCTTTGACCAACAAAGTCACAAAGTGGGAGGAGCAGAGGAAGTATTGAGTACAGAAAGCTGATAAGTTCTTGACAGTGAGCTAGACAGACATTTAAATAGCCGTAGAAATGAACTTGCAGACCAGACTTGTATTTTCCATATGTTTTACTGAAATTCTGTTTTCCAGCATAAGAGGCTTGTGGGATCCTTTGGAAATAGGAATCTCAGTTAGTTTTGGGCATGTCTGCAGTGTCTTTGCTATTTAAGGATGTAAAACCAAGACTCTTTTCCTGATTCTTGTTATTCTATCAAGCAGGACACGACAAACAGGATTCTCATTGTATGGGGTGGGGCTGTGTTTGCAGCACTCTGATACAGATGTGGCAGGCAGCAGGTTCTGAGGCGACCCCGGCCCCTCACGTGCTGAAGACAATCTTATTGATACTGAAAGGAAAGCCTGGGGAAATGGAGGACAGCCTAACAGGAAAAAAACGTTTCTCTCTTGATGCTACCAACATGATGCCTTTGGCGGTAAATAACACGATGAGTGTTTCTTCTTCTCAGTATTGTCTTCCCCATTGTAAAAATCCCTATCTGCCTACAGATTTAATCATACTTTCTTAACAGTCCTCCTCTCATGCATCCATTCATGGAGCACATATTTATTGTCTATTATGTGCTGTACCCTATCATGGAGCTTACACTTTGGTAAGAAACAGATAATTAACAAATAACCATGTTGTAAGTCAGATGGTATAAAGCTTAAAAGACATATATAGTGGTGTGGGAGAAAGAAAGTGACTGGCAAAGTTTAGGTAAGTGGGTCAGGGCAGGCCTCTCTGCTGAGGTGGCATCTAATCAGAGACCTGAATCAGGTGAGGATATGAACCTTACATATATCTGAGCTAGAGAGTTCTAGACTGAGAGAAGGGAAAAGTCTCATATTGATGGACATTTACTTAGTATGTTAGAGAATACAAGGAGGGCAAACAATCAGTGAATTGGGCAAGGGAGATGAAAGTATAGGAGATGATATGAAAGAAGTAGACAGTGGCTAGATCATATAGGCTTTTGTAGCCATGGAAAGACCTAACCTCATTTGTGTCCATCATTTTATATCTCCTGAAAACCAAAATGTAAACTAAGGTCTTACAGAGACAGAGTAGTATAAAGTTGGCATTGCTTCACAAATGTGATATGTTGGAATATGTATTTCTACAACGCCAATTACAATCCCTAAAGGCAAAATCCTGAACACCATAATCCTGAATTTTGAAATTCTAAAAGATCAAAATTCTAAAAGTCTAAAATTTCTATCATCTGATTGAATCCCCAAACTGTAATGATGGATTTGGAATCAGGTACAATCAAGACTTCTAAAAGTGAATTTTTAGTTGTCACAAATAATGTTTGCTTTTTCCATTCGGTCCAAAGCATTTCTAGGAAAATTCAGATGAGTGGATTAGCCAGGCAATATGGCAATGATGAAAATTTTAGTTGTAAATTATGCCATTTGTTTGCATGGCATTCCTTGCAGCTGATGAAATTCCAGGAGATTTTGATAAATTAAAGCCGTATTTGCCTTGAAGAAGCCAAACAAGTTACTGACTGGTCTAATTATGTGTACAGTAGGAGAAGAAGACAATTATGGAATGGTGCTGCTGTTCAATCACCAGTATTGCTTCCTCCAAATCTGTGGTCTTTCTATGAGTGCACATGAAATAGATTTCCGCATGCCAAAACAACATAAAAGCATGGCACAGAAGATGGGAAAATGCAATAGGAAATGCTCAAGTTAGTGTATGTCAAATCATAAAAGAATTTCAAAAAGAGTAGCATCACATATAAAATGAATGTAAACATATTCTCCAGGGAGAGCCATGCCCTAAAAGAAAAAATAACAGCCATTCATCACAATGAAGGACTTCAAAATATAATTAATGATCATAAAAGTTGACCAAGTCTAATGGACCACCTCTATGCAATCGCCCATAATTTATCCCTATTGTTTTTTATATGTTGAATTTTCTTTTTAGATTGTTTTCTACTTTCTTTTTAATGTATTTCTCTCATTATTTTAAGTTGTCAGCATTATTGCTTTTAATTTGCTATACTACATATTTCATTTCCAATACTGGATATATGAATTATGTAAAAACTTTTAGAGGGTTCTAATTCTTTTTATGCATTTTTTTTGCAAATTTGTCTCCATGAAGATGCATTTTCACAACAATTGACTTTGTGTTTAAGCATTGCACTTGTACATAAAAATGTTGAAACTTCCTCAATAAATGAGATGTATTGTATATTTGCTTTCTTCAAGAAAGTTAAAATTTATTGAGATCTTGGCTCTTTGGGTGACTGCATATGTGGTGGTGATCCTTTGGTCTGTCTTGTCAAAAGACTTATGTTTTCCACCAAGGGATTTCAGATGACCACAGTTATATAAGCTATTTCTTTATGAATATGGTTTGTCTGCTCATAACTGTTACCCATGTGACTGTTGTTAGTATACCTGTTTATGTTTGCAAAAATATGTATGTTATTATTGCCTAATTTATTGTATAAAATGACCTATGAAGTTTTCTGACATGTTTTCCCACTGGTTTGGCAGCCAGGGTGTTTGTATAGTGCCTTGAGATTCCCTTACCATGGTATGCTTGGTACAGTTCCTGGCTCACAATTGATGTAGCAGCTGTTAATGAATGAATAGGTACCCACATATGCTTTAGGTTTTCTTCAAGGAAGCTGAAGGAGGGGTTGCAGAGTCACTCCCTTGCTCCCCTCAGTAAGGTTGACTGAGTTTAGAGAAAAACTGTTTACATTTCTACCTTCTATTTCTTTCCCTTACAGGCATCCCAGGCCCTATGCACCTTTCTGCCTCTTGGTTCCTACAAGAAAGCGGTGGCCCAGTTTTTCCCACAGCTCTTGATGGCCCTTATGTTCCAAGTCTGCTACAGCAGTGAGCTGAGACTGATGCTCACGGACAGGACTTTGTGAGATAATGCTGGTTATTTCAGATTATGTAAGAGATAAGCATCCAGCTGTCAATACTTCTACCCCCTTAGGGGTTCATATGGGATTCTTTACAGTCCCATGTGCAGTGTGTTCATTTATTACAGTTTTCTCTCCTCTGAATGGTAGAATTCCTTCAGAAAAGTAAACAGCTCAAGTACCGAGAAGTTAGCTCACCTTCCATGAGCATGTGTAACACGTAAGAGCCATGACCACAAAACTCTGTTGATTCCTACCACACTCCCTATCAGATCAGTAAGAGGTTACCACAGAAAAGAGAGCAGAGCATTACATCCAAAACCAGATACATTTTTGCTCTGCCATCTACCTACTTTTTGCTGGAACCTCTCAGGGTTATTCTACATATAAGAAAAAAACGATGTGCTCACATGTACTTTGTGAACTGTAAAGTTAATTTGTGGTTGGAGGTGTAATATATGAGTTTATAACTACATGAAGTTGTCTGTCCACATAGAAGTTTGGCAATTCCCTTTTGTCCAAGAGAATACAGTTCATTTTGCTACCCAACAGGGAAATCTCAACCCAACTGTCTACCATTTTCCCTTGTCTAGTGTGGATTTTAAGCCAGGCAGAGTTACAAAACACAATCAGTTCTATTAAGGTATATAATCTACTACCTATTCTCCAAGAAGACATACATTGAAGCATCCCAATGAGATGAGAATATATCCTATTCATTTAAGACACCCATAGAAGAAAATGGACACCTTTAGCAAGTCTTGCATCATTGAACATCTCTTTCAAATTCATCTCTGGCAAATGAGCTATTAATAATAAACAAATAAGCTGTTCTGAGATTATTGCTAGATTTTATGTGCCACAATTTCAATTTATCCCCTATTCCATGTACCGTTAATCAGGGAAGATGAAGGACATTTAGCAATTTTTTTTTACTTTGAGACATTCCCTTTCCCAAAACCTGTATTCTGCCCAACGTGGAATGAAAAGGCAGGTAATGTGCACATAGTTTTTTGAATATCATTGGCATGTGATTACCCTACTCTCTTTTGAGGCTTTAGATATGCCCAGGATGCCCTGAGAGTTCTGCTGAATTGTTCTGGACTACAACAGGTGGATATCACTCTAAAGAAAAATAGTTTCTGGAACCATCTATCTGAAGAGCTGGATCGCCATTATAGAGTCTACCTTCTTGCTAAGTAAGAACTGGGGGCTCTGTAGGATTCTTGGTCTTTATCCCACCTTCTCCAACTTCCTTCGAGAGTTAAAAATTCAGAATCTCATGGCCCACCCTAGACCTACTGAATCAGAATCTGTATTTTAGCAATATCCCCAGGGTCATTTGTTAGCACATTGCAGTTTGAGAAGCACTGGTTTGGAAGACAAGCCAGGAATCTTAAAATGGAAACTTTGTCATGTTATCCTTCATAATTCTGCCCTTACTGATCTGATCCAGGCCACTATATCAGGACAAATATGAGGCTGGCCACCATCCAAGTGTGTTCTGGAGAATGGCACAGTGAATCAGAGCTCACCACCTCTTTTCCTGAGTAATACAGGACAGTCCCAAACTCTCATCGGCATTACATCATTCAAAGAAAGAGCTTGGTCCAAAACCACAAAGATGACCTGCATCCAGCCATCTTGGACTGAGCACTAGATTTTTATTTCCTCTCCTTTTAGTCAAGAATTGATGGGAGCTTGTACTAAAATAGGGTATTCTGTTCTGTGGCAAAGGATGGGAGAGATGAGAAAGAGAAGGAAAGAGATGCTGAAAGGGATCCAATTATATATAATTCTGCAGAGTATGTGTAGAACTCACTGTGGGACTACAATTTATTTAGGGAATATTAAAGAAATCTTTCTTTTTATCTGGGAGGTACAAGATATTAGAATAATGATTCTCTCTTTACCACTATTAGCATAGTGTTTTCTCCTTTGCTAATTCAGTGTCTTATTCTCTTTTACAGAACTCTCAGTGACTATAACTTTCCACAGTTTCCAGAGACCCTGCATTATCTCTATAAGCTCTCAGTAGAAGGTCCTAGAAGGTCAGAAGACAGTATCGTCGTAGTAACATTCCTCACTGAAGTGAGTTTTATAGACTGTGAACAGCTGTGTTCTCATTTCCTTTCCTTACCCAAATTTAAATCAAAATTCCAGTTTCTCATATGTCTCCCTCTGAATATTGGTTCTCACCAATACTTAAGATCATGAACAATATCTGAAGTTGGGTGGGAAGAGGTATGGAGTTAGATCTGGATTATGGAAGCATCATCCCTTCAGCTTTCTCCAGCAGTTGGTTTTAATCTGTTTTAGGGGTGTGGATTTGTACAAATACTAATCATTTTTTTAGTACCAGTTTATATATTTCTGTATGATTGTTAAAGTATATCGAGGGATAATTGGGTTTAATAAGAATGGTAGATAACATCTGGTATCTAGGTAGTATTTCTGACCATCTATGGGACAAAAGGAACTGGCTGGATAACTGGTAAAATGGAGACGTGGAACCATATTATTTTGTATATGAATATTGTTCTGTGTATTGTAATACTATAATGGCGTCAATCAAATTGAACCTTTTGATTACAAAACATAAATGCTTTATAACTTGAAATTATCAGAGTCAAATATAATTTTTCATAAAAATAATAATACACATGTATTACATAAGGTGTAGTGCCCAATATTTTCAAAATTTGAGATGATTTCAAATACCATAGTAAAACAGTTAAACTATAAAAAGCATACTCTTATACCATACCATCTACTTCTAAAGCTTTCAAAAGTATACATAAACGAATTTAACCAAACATGGCAATAGATAGTCATCAATGATTTCAAATGTGCTTAGTCCATTTTCACCTCACATTAATTATACTGTGTAACTCATTATTTTTATTGAATTGACTATTCTTTGCCCAGTGTCTATTCATGGCTTTTTTTTTTAAATCAATGTTTAGTTGACTGTATATAGGTGGGGGTTTTTTTCATAAGTTATTGGGGTACAGGTGGTATTTGGTTACATGAGTAAGTTCTTTTGTGGTGATTTGTGACATTTTGGTGCACCCATCACCCGAGCAGCATACACTGCACAATATTTGTAGTCTTTTACCTTTCGGCTCTCTCCCACTCTTCTTCCCAATTCCCCAAAGTCCACTGTATCATTCTTATGCCTTTGCATTCTCACAGCTTAGCTCCCACATATCAGTGAGAACATACAATGTTTGGTTTTCCATTCCTGAGTTACTTCATTTAGAATAATAGTTTCCAGTCTCATGTAGTTCACTGCAAATGCTGTTAGTTTATTCCTTTTGACTGAGTGGTATTCCATCATATGGATACATCTATACCACAGTTTCTTTATCAACTCATTAACTGATGGGCATTTGGGTTGGTCCACAATTTTGCAATTGTGAATTGTGCTGCTATAAACGTGTGTGCAAGTTTCTTTTTTGAATAATGTCCTCTTTTCCTCTGTGTAGATACCTAGTAGTGAGATTGCTGTGTCAAATGGTAGTTCTACTTTTACTTCCTTAAGGAATTTCCACACTGTTTTCCATAGTGGCTGTACTAGTTCACATTCCCACTAGCAGTGTAGAAATGTTCCCTGATCACTGCATCCACACCAACATCTACTGTTTTTTGACTGATTTTTTTTTTTTATTATGGCTATTCTTGCTGGAGTGAGGTAATATTGCATTGCAGTTTTGATTTTCATTTCCTTGATCATTAGTGAGGTTGAGCATTTTTTCATATGTTTGTTGGCCATTTGTGTATCTTCTTTTGGGAACTGTCTATTCATATCCTTAGCCCACTTTTTGATGGGATTGTTTTTTTCTTACTTGTTTGACTTCATTGTAGACTCTGGATATTAGTCTTTGTCACATGTATAGATTGTGAAGATTTTCTCCCATTCTGTGGGTTGTCTGTTTACTCTTCTGTCTGTTCCTTTTGCTATGCAAAAGCGCTTTAAGTTAATTAGGTCCCAGCTATTTATTTTTGTTTTTGTTGCATTTGCCTTTGGGTTTTTGGTCATGAAATCCTTGCCTAAGCCAAGTCTAGAAGTTTTTTTTCCAATGTTACATTTAGAATTTTTATAGCTTCAAGTCTTAGGTTTAAGTCCTGAATCCATCTTGAGGTTTGATATTTGTATAAGGTGAGAGATGAAGATCCAGTTTAATTCTCTTAGTGGCTAGCCAATTATCCTAGCACCATTTCTTGAAAATGGTGTCCTTTCCCCACTTTATATTTTTGTTTGCTTTGTCAAAGATCAGTTGGCTCTAAGTATTTGAGTTTATTTCCGGGTTCTCTATTCTGTTCCATTGGTCTATGTACCTATTTTTGTACCAGTACCATGCTGTTTTGGTGACCTTATAGTATAGCTTGAAATCAGGTAGTGTGATGCCTCCAGATTTATTCTTTTTGCTTAGTCTTGCTTTGGCTATGCAGGCTCTTTTTTGTTCCACATGAATTTTAGAATTGTTTTTTTTTCTAACTCTGTGAAGAATGATGGTAGTATTTTGATGGGGATCATATTGAATCTGTAGATTGCTTTTGGCAGTATGTTCATTTTCACAACATTAATTCTACCCATCCATAAGCATGGGATATGTTTACACTTGTTTGTGTTGTCTGTGATTTATTTCAGCAGTGTTTTGCGGTTTTCCTTGTAGAGGTCTTTTGACTCCTTTGTTAGGTATATACCTAAGTATTTTATATTTTTGGCAGCTATTATAAAAGTGGTTGAGTTCTTCATTTGATTCTCAGCTTGACTGCTATTGTATAGAAGAGCTATTGATTTATGTACATTAATCTTGTATCAGAAACTCTCCTGAATTATT
The DNA here is from genome assembly GCA_963574635.1 of Cheracebus regulus. Lineage (NCBI taxonomy): Eukaryota > Metazoa > Chordata > Mammalia > Primates > Pitheciidae > Cheracebus > Cheracebus regulus. The sequence goes on from CAUYQU010059708.1 coordinate 22,716, forward strand.
TTATCGGTTCTAGGTGCTTTCTGGAGAAGTCCTTAGTGTTTCCAAGGTAAATGATCATATCATCAGCAAACAGGGACATGACTTCCTCTTTACCAATTTGCATGCCTTTTATTTATTTCTCTTGTCTGATTGTTCTGGCTAGGACTTCTAATACTATGTTGAAGAGGAGTAGTGAGAGTGTATTGTTCCTTGTATTGTTCTAGTCATCAGAGGGAATGCTCTCAGCTTTTCCCTATTCAGTAATATATTGGCTGTGGGTTTGCACAGATGGCTTTTATTACATTAAGCTATGCCCCTTGTATGCCGATTTTGCTGAGGGTTTTAATCGTAAAGCGATGCTGACTTTGTCAGATGCTTTTTCTGCATCTATTGAGATATCATGTGATTTTTGTTTTTAGTTCTGTTTCTGTGGTTTATCACATTTATTAACGTACATATGTTGAACCATCCCTGCATATCTGGTATGAAACCTACTTGATCATGGTGGACTATCTTTTTGATTTGTTGTTGGATTCATTTAGCTTGTCTTTTGTTAACGATTTTAGCAACTATATTCATTGAGGATATCAGTCTGTAGTTTTCTTTTTTGGTTGTGTCTTTTCCTAGTTTGGATATTAGGGTGATGCTGGCTTCATAAAATTAATTAGGAAGGGTTGCTTCTTTCTCTATCATGTGAAATAGTGTCAAAAGGATTGGTACTAATTCTTCTTTGAATGTCTGGTAGAATTCTGCTGTAAATCCATCTGGTCCTGGCCTTTTTTTGTTGGTAATTTTTTAAATTATCATTTCAATCTCGCTGCTTGTTATTGGTCTGTTTGGGGTATCTAATTCTTCCTGACCTAAACTAGGAGGGTTGTATTCTTCCAGGAAATTATCCATCTTTTCTAGGTTTTCCAGTTTGTGTGCATGAAGGTGCTCATAGTAGCCTTGAAGGATCTTTTATATTTCAGTGTTGTCAGTTGTAATATCTCCTGTTTCGTTTCTTAGTGAGGTTATTTGGATTTTCTGTCTTCTTAGTTAATCTTTCTAATGATCTATCAGTTTTATCTTTTCAAATAATGAGCTTTTTGTTTATCTTTTGAATTTTTTTTTGGTTCCAATTTCATTTAGTTCTGCTGTGATCTTGGTTATTTTTTTACTCCTGCTGGTTTGGGTTTGCTTTGTTCTTGTTTCCCTAGTTCCTTGAAGTGTGCTTAGATAGTCTATTTGAGCTCTTCTCTTTCCGACTTCTTGATGTAGGCATTTAAAGCTATGAACTTTTCTTTTAGCACCACCTTAGCTGTATCCCAGAGGTTTTGATAGGTTGTGTCTGTATTATTATTCAGTTAGAAGAATTTTTAAAATTTCCATCTTGATTTCATTTTTGACCCAATGCTCATTCAGGAGCAGGTTATTTAATTTCAATGTATTTGTGTCATCTTGAAGTTTCCTTTAGGAGTTCATTTCCAGTTTTATTCCATTGTGGTCTGACAGATTGCCTGATATAATTTGAATTTTCTTAAATGTATTGAGGCTCACTTTATGGCCTATTGTATGTTCTATCTTGGAAAAAGTTCCATGCACTGTTGAATAGAATGTGTATCCTGTGGTTGCTGGATGAAATGTTCTGTATATACCTGTTAAGTCCATTTGTCTCAAGGTATAGTTTAATTCATTGTTTCTTTGTTGACCCATCTAGTACTACCAGTGGAGTATCAAGTCCCCCACTATTATTGTGTTGCTATCTCATTTTTTTGGTCTATTAGTAATTGTTTTATAAATTTGGGAGCTCCAGTGTTAGGTGCAAATATGTTTAGATTGTGATATTTTGCTGTTGGACAAGGCCTTTTACCTTTATATAATGTCCCTTTTTGTCTCTTTCAACGGTTTTGTCTGATATAAGAATAGCTACCCCTGCTCACTTTTGGTGTTTATTTACATGAAATGCCTTTTTCCATGCCCTTACTTCAAGTTTATATGAGCCCTTATGTGTTAGGTGAGTCTTCTGAAGGCAGCAGATAGTTGGTTGGTGAGTTCTTATCTATTCTGTGGTTCTGTATCTTTTAAGTGGAGCATTTAGGCCATTTACATTCAATGTTAATATTGAAATATGAGGTACTGTTGCATTCATTATGCTTTTTGTTGCCTTTGTACTTTGATTTTTTGTGTTTTTTGTTTTTTCTTTTTAACTTGTATTTTTGTTTTATAGGTCCTGTGTTTTAAAGAGGCTCTGTTTTGATGTGTTTCCAGGATTTGTTTCAAATTTAGAGTTCCTTTTAGCAGTTCTCATAGTGGTGGCTTGGTAATGGCAAATTCTCTCAACATTTGTTTATCTGAAAATGACTGTATCTTTCCTTCATATATGATGCTTAGTTTCACTGAATACAAAATTGTTGGTAGATACTTGTTTTGTTTGAGAAGGCTGAACTTAGGACTACAATCGCGTCTAGCTTGTAGGGTTTCTGCTGAGAAATCTGCTGTTAATTTGATAGGTTTTCCTTTTAGGTTATCTGGTGCTTCTGTCTCACAGCTCTTAAGATTCTCAAATGCTGAAGAATTCCATTGAGGTTTGTTGGTATTGTATATTGATACTATCATTTTAAGACTAAGGTATGTATTATATAGCAGAAAGCAAGTAAGTAAATATATTAATGATATTAGACGCCAGGGTTTTCCAAGTAAAAGGAAGGCAATACAAACATGAGACTGCAAAAAGTTAAGTAAACTTTTATATTAGCTTTGAATTTAAAATATCAATATTATTAGTATGAACTCATGATTTAAAGAATAACTATTTCCAAGCTCTGAGTAAAAGCCAAGCAGACATGATATTCTGACAGCAAGGAGTACTTTAGCATCCATTTCTAATGGTTTCTAAGTGCTATTACTCACCAAAAGGAACCATGTGTCTTTGATGACATGGCTGGTTTCAGGGGGCTAAAAAAATAGATGAGTCGGGGACATCTAATTTTTCCACAACCCACATAAGGGCTAAAGGCCCATGGGGGGCATGTCAAAAGGACACAAGAGTCAACTCAAAATGACTTCTCCTAGCCAACTTTGAGCATCAGAATGAATGGTAACTAAATAATTGTAACATTGAATTTTTTAAAATTCATAAGTCCTTGGTGGTTATCAAAATGAGAGAATGAGAAGAGAGAATAGAGGATTAGAGGAATATAGGATTAGAGACAGAGAGACAGATGCCAGCCACTAAATGTAGAAGGAATGCTAGAAGTGGAAAATTACAATTTCTGCATGCCCTAATGTGATAAATAAATACAGAAAAAGTCATCATTAGGTGTTACTTACATAGGACCAAATTACCACCCTATAGCTTACTATTATCACAAAGGGACAATATGACTTTACATTTTTATGTGTAGTTATCACTCAAAAAGAATTACCATTGATGTTTACAAATAACACATTGATTATTACCAGTCTTCCATTATTTTTCATCTATTTCTTTTTAAATTTATTAAAGTTCTGACATACATGTGTAGAACATGCAGATTTGTTACATGGGCATACATGTGCCATGGTGGTCTGCTGCATCCATCACCCCGTCATCTACATTAGGTATTTCTCCTAACACTAGCCTTCCTCATTCCCCCTACCCCCTGACTTTCTTTGCTGAATTGGAAAAAAACCACCTTAAACTCATATGGAACTAAGAAAGACCCTGCATAGCCAAGACGATCCTAAGCAAAAAAAAAAAAAAAAAAAAACAACAAAGCTGGAGGCCAGAGGCATCATGCTACCTGACTTCAAACTATACTACAAGGCTATGGTAATCAAAACAGCATGGTACTGATACTAAAACAGAGATATAGACCAATGGATTACCTGTTTCAATTATCTAGTTTTCCTTATGTTTAGAGATTTATATTTTTCCAGAAAATAATTTATTTCACTCAGAATTTCAAATTTCTGCCACAATCGTCAGGTCTGTACTAGATGGGCATATTAAAACAATCACCAAGAAATATTTTTTAAGTACATAAGCCAGGGTCTGCCACTGGAAAATCTACTAGGATGAAGCCCAGATATGTGTAATACATAAAAGCTGCCCGCAGAAGATCCTGCACTCATCCTTGCTGAAGAACTACTAACACAGATATTCTTTTTAAAATTTTAATCTATTCCACACTTTTTTCTCACTGCTCATTTTGTTCTTTTTTGTATTATATTGGCCAAAAGTCTGTTTATCTTAATAGGATTTTCTTTTCTGTGCAAATGACAATAGGTTTATTAATTCTATTGTTTTTTGTTTCCTAATTCAACAATTTCTGCTTTTATCTTTATTATTTTCTCATACCAATTTTCTTTAGCACTGTTTTATATTTTGTGATATTGTTTCTCTTAATTTCAGAATATAAATAATCTGTTTATGTTAACATTTATCTTTAAATAAAATATTTAAAGTCAAATTATGCAGTTACTTTCAACTATAATATAAATATCTATGTTATATATAATTTTTATTGTTTTTTTTTATTTTGTTGTCACCCTTACTGAGTATTTGAGTTCCTCTGTGGTTTAAGATTTTGATCCACAAATTAGAAGAGGTTTCTCTTAAATTTACAAATGCTTTTTTGGATTTATTTATTTATTTAAACTTTCTTTTTTGTTTCTTCTTTTATTGTATCACAAATTTTTGAAGTGCTTTTTAAATGTTTTGCTTTAGAGAAGTTATTAATGCTTTTTGACATGGTATCTAATCTTTGTGAAGGTTCTTTGAAGGCTTGAAAAGAAGATGTGGTCTATCCTCCCATCTCATTCACTGTCTCTATCACTCTCGCTCTCACTCTCACTCTCTTGCTCTATCACTCCTTATCTTTCTGTGTACCTGATCTAATCGTATTTTAAATTCTTCCAAAGAAAACATGATTTTATAAAACTGTCATTGTGTTTTTAAGAGATTTTAGTCAGCATATTTGTCAGTTATTAAATGTATGAAGGCTCATTATAATCATGTCTTCATTTCGGGTATTAGCTATTAAAAACTAAACTTCCTCAAACTGGCCTGCAGGTTCTGTCCCACCTTCCTTACCTGCCCTCAAGCCTCACTGCTGTCCAGTCTTCTCTTCCCTCTCCACTCCTATCACTCATCTTTAGGTGCGCAAACACACTCTGCTTCATCTCCCTCAGGGCCTTTGCACATGGTTCACCATACTTGGAGGTATCTTCTCTAAACACTTTCTAGCTAATGCCAACACTCAAACTAAATCTAAATATCATTCTTCATTCTAAATTGAATCCACATTACACAATGTAAATCCAATAGTCCTATAGACTGGGGTCCCCAACTCCCTGGGCCACATACTGGTACTGGTCTGTAGCCTGTTAGGAACCTGGTTGCACAGCAGGAAGTGAGCAGCAGGCAAGCATTACCACCTGAGCTCTGCTTCCTGTCAGATCAGCGGCAGCATTAGATTTTCACAGGAGTGTGAACCTTATTGTGAACTGTGCATGCAGGGGATCTAGGCTGTAGGCTCCTTATGAGAATCTAAACTAATGACTGATGATCTGTGGTAGAACAGTTCCACACCCCACCTTCCGCAGTCATCCCTGGGAAAAAAATGTCTTCCAAAAACTGGTCCCTGGTGCCAAAATGTTTGGGGACTGCTACTGTAGCTGTAGATGTGTTCTGAATCTGGTAGCTTTCTTTCCTAGTACTGACCACAATTAGAAACTCTGTCTTATTAGAATAGTACATAATATAGTATCAGTCTCTCCAGCTTGCCTGGAAGCTCCACAGGGTCATGGGTTGCAACTGTTTTGCTCACCCTTATATCTCTATTTATTAGTGTAGTGCCTGGCCTATAGTAGGTATCACCTCTTAGCATATATAAACATATACTGTCAAGAAACTCACCACCTGACTACAATCAGTAAGATGGGGAAATGTAAATTGGATCACTCAGTTTCCAACAATGGAGGAAAATTTTAAATACACACACACACACACACACACACACACACACACACACACACACAAAGCAAAGCATCTTTAAAGCATCTATTTCCTATCCTGACAGCTGTCTCCAACAGCTGTGAGCACTGAAATATATGTAAGTATTTGATGTTTTAGCGAGATTTGTATTCTAGTTTTACCTAGAATATCTTTATTTTTATGACAGAAATCATTCAATTTGGCCTCTACTTTGCTTATAAACTTATTAACTGTTTTCTTTCAGCTTCTGAATAACTTCTTCAAGGAACCTTTCCCAGAAGTATTTTTGGTCCTCTTCAGAAACTGGATTAATGATTCCAATTCTGTAGTTAGCAAACTGAGCCTTCAGAGAATTGCCTACATGTCACCAGTTGTCAATGAGGTATGTGTATGTGATTTGTGTCTGCCAGCACCATCAAAGTCATAATCTGAGATTTTTATATCACTTAACATCTTCCCTGTTAAAGCAGTGATACTTTTCAGTTTCTATATAACCAAAACATATTAAAGCCTGCTGTTTTATTAATAAGGAAACTGAGTTGAATAGCAAGGATGTGTTATGTTCATTTAGTGGCTTTATCGCTTTTTTTCCCCACAGAAAATCATTCATTTCACTCAGAATATATTTAACCTCATTGCCCTAGACTCATGTAACAGTCGAAATGATACACACATGTTAATTTTCCCCCCAACATACAAACATGTGTACACATTAATTCCTATCTCAGAGCACCTGCTTAAGCTTTTTCTTCTATTCATAATGTTCCTACTTTGCTTACACATATTTACATTTTTCTCCTTTTTTAATGATCAGTCCAAGTCAAGCCTCACTGAAAATTCTTATCTCTAGCAGCCACATCGCTCTCAGAGCCATATCAATTATGAGCACTTATATTTTATACCAGTGGCTCTCAAAGTATACTTCTTGAACCTGCAGTATTAGCATCACCTGGAGACACTAGAAATACAAACTGTGAGACCCCACTCCAGTTTTATGGAATAAGAAATTCTGGGGTGGGGCCCACCAATCCGTGTTTTAAATGTCCTCCAGGTGACTGCAATTCAAGTTAAGGTTGAGAACCACAGTCTTATATTGTTTCCCACTGACTCACGTGAATACGTCTTGCCTTCAAGGTCAACTGAATTTAAGCATGTTCCACATTCTGTAATTCTACATTCCAAAGTATCTTGCACAATGCCAAGAGTGCAAATATTCTATAAATCATTACTATTTTATAATAAATCTAATAAGAAATCCTTGTTTATCTACTGGGCATAGTCTCTGAAAACTGAAGCCTATCAGTGGATACCTACCGTGCATTTAGAATGACATAAGCCATGGTCTGTTGGAATAAATAATACAAGTTGGTGGATTTACCAATAGTATATGTTCTCTTAGTAAGTAGCAAATTATTTATTGCTTTACCCAGAGTTCTTCCCAATGTTATTAACAACTGAAAGAAAAATTCTGTCAAGGCTTCCTAGGAGAGTGAAGGAAAGGTAGTGGAAAGTGATCTGGGTTGAGAGTTCATATACTGTTGGTAAAGACACAAATGGCCTCTGACACCGACATAGTCCTTAGCTCTGTTTTTATCTCCTTAAAGCTATTATTTTGGCAAATAATACATATTCATTCCCTTTAGTCCTTTTCTTCTTGCCTTTCTCTCTGGCATCTCCTTTTCATGTTTTTCCTTGCCTTCTATTTTGATTGGTTCTAATCTACATTGACTCCCATGACCTGCCAGAGTGTCTCAGTAGCTCTCATATTCAAATGGGTCACTATAATCTAATTTAGAGGTCATTATGCCAGTGGTGTGTTGGTAAATGTTTGACAGCCAGCTCTCTGGAAATAAGGTCAATTTCCTGACATAAAGATTCCCATGATGGCTAATTTCAAGCTTTCAAAGGAACATCACTAATCATGGAACTGGGAAAAGATGCACAATAGGACATCATTATTTGATATTCCTGCCATTCAGACACAATGCCCATAAATAACCTCAAGAGCACAGATAATGGTAAAATGCAGCAAAAGAATTAGAGTGATAATTTTTTAGTATTATCAGTTTCTATTTAATGTTAAATTTATATAATTGAACTTTCAATAAGGAGTTTTTTAGCAAAAAAGTCAACATTTTTGACAATCTGACAAGAGACTTTAGTGAGTCAGCTTCCGCACACCATGATGTGCTGCTGCCAGACTCAAGATATGCATATGAAATGTCAGCTCAAGTCTCCTGCTAGTTCCAAAATCCCACCATTTTGTTCCTTTTATATGTAGATAGAAAATGTCAGCAGTGTATTAATAGCCATCCTGGATGCCTTCCTTTCCAAAGATGAGACTGTTGTACTTCAGGCCTTGCTCACCCTTAGAACACTTTTAGCCAAACTGGACAAAGTGATCTACTCCTCTTTGTGTACCAGAATTGCTTCCAGCTACTGTTCTCTGATGGATCATGTAAGTTACACAGTTAGATGTATGAGATCATTAGGTTTTGTGGTTCAACTGAAACTCGAGCCAATTACGTTAGGTCACAATAAATAAATAGAAGATAGTCATTTTGTAAGAAGCCATCACTTCTTTTCCAGAGATAACAATATTAGTTAGGTAAGTATTGTCTTATTTTTTTTTTAAGTACACCGTGAGAACCTGGGGGACGAAAAAGAAGAAGAATCAAAGAATAGCCTCTGTTCTTGGATAAAATTGCAGCTTTGTGACTATATATTGATTAACCTTATATCTGGATTGCCTGGGTTCAAATCCCTCTTCTACCTATTATTGGCTATGAAACACTGAGAGAGGGATTTCTTCAGTCTCTTGGTATATCATTTTCCCCATCTATAAAACAACAATAGTAACAGAGACAGTATTAGGTTTAATATGAGGATTAGATTTGATATTTGCCATGCCTCAAATAAATGCTTGTTATTATCATATACAACTTGAATTTAAAAGTATTTTATCAGAAAGTCATTCCTTTTGAAAATTCTCATTTTACATGGTATATGTTTCAGAAAAGTTGAATGAAACCTTTGGTATGTCATGGGGAATCTATGTATATTTTTAAAATTCCATGACAAATTGTTTGTGAACCAGAGAATTATTTAACAGCAAATTATGTTGCCAAAACTTCCAAGTTTTTAATTACTACATTTCAGTGAAGAAGAGCACAGTATTATTAAATTATGGAAAACAAAAACAAATTTAGTGGCAAAAATGATTTGTATAAACTCATAAACACATTAGAATAGTAATAATAATAGTGGCTTGAAGGGGGCACAGCCAAGATGGTCAACTAAAAGCAGCAGCGTTGGGAGGCACCCATCGAAAAGAACCATAAGAGCATGCAAATCCTGCACTGGCCACTGAGGTATCCAGGTTCTGTCATTAGAACTGACCAGGCAGCTGGTGTGACCTATGGAGAGAAAGGCAGAGCAGTGTGGCGCAGTGGCCCACTTGAGAGCCACATGGGCCAGGGAAGCCCCCACCCCCAGGCAAGGGAGGCAGTGAGTGAGTGTGCTACGCAGCCTGGGAAAATGTGTTTTTTGGACAAAGGTCTTACTCATGAGCCCATGCCACCAGGGTCTAAGGTCCCAAACACGGAGCTGTGCAGATTTTCAACAGCCACTAAGCTAGAATCTGTTTAAGACTGCTGATAGCATTAGCAGAAATACCTAATGTAGGTGACGGGGTGATGGATACAGAAAACCACCATGGCCCATGTATACCTATGTAGCAAACCTGCACGTTCTGCACATGTATCCCAGAACTTAAATTATACACACACACACACACACACACACACACGTATATATATACATTTTTTTTTAAAGACTGCTGAGCTCCCATCAGGGAGGGGTGACTAGCACAACAGCTGCTGCTGCCTGCTGTCTAAGCCTTTTGAACTCCTTGGGGGAGGGGCAACAGCCAACACTCAGACTGACAGCTGCCTAACACACTAAGCTCCCAAAGGAGAAGAAGGGCAGCAACCATCTCTGTATCCCCAGGCCACGCTTTTCCCCTGCTGGAGCCAGTGAGGCTGGATGGCTTGATGCCAAGAGGTATCCCCCACAGCACAACACACCAGCTGTGGCAGACTGCAGACAGAGTTCCTCTTCAGGCTTGACCTTGACCCATCCCTCCTCACTGGGGTCTCCCTGCAGGAAGTCTGACTGCTCCATTTAGGGGTTCAAGGACAGAACTCTGATCTCCCTAGGCCTGAGTCCCTAGGAGGATGGGTAGCCACAGTCTCTGCACACCAGCAGACTTAGTCCTTCCTCCTATTAGTTCATAAGAATCAGGGCAGCCCAAACAAGTGGACTTCCCCCAGCAAAGCACACCCCCTCTACCAAGCAACAGCCAAAGTGCTTCGTTAAGTGGGTCTTGCTCCCCATAAAACCCAGCTACGTGAGACTCTCCAAAAGCGGTCATCAGAAACCTTATACAGGAGCGATCCTAGAGGTATCAGAGGAAGTACCCCTTGAGATCCCAGAGGAAGGAGCAGACACTCATCTTCACTGTTCTCCAGATTCCTCAAGTAACATCTCCAAACATGGGAGCAAATCAGATGAATAGGGCCTGAAGTGAATCCCCAGACAACTGCAGCAACCCTACAGAAAAGGGACCAGACCACTGCAAGAGAAACAAACAGAAAGCAAGAACAACAACAACAACAACAACAAATAGTCCCCATAAAAACCCTATCCAAAGGTCAGCAGTCTCAAAGAACAATACCAGACAAACTCATGAAGATGAGAAAGAATCAGCAAAACAATGTTGAAGGCCCAAAAGGCCACAGTGCCTCTTTTCCTTCAAATGGTCACAGCACCTCCTCCAGCAAGGGCGCAGAACTGGATGGAGGATGAGATGGACAAAATGGGAGTGGTAAACTTCAGAAAGTAGGAAATAAACTCTTTTTTTTTTTTTTTATTGCATTTTAGGTTTTGGGGTACATGTGAAGAACATACAATATTGTTGCATAGGTACACACGTGGCAGTGTAATTTGTTGCCTTCCTCCCCTTCACCTATATCTGGCATTTCTCCCCATGC
>CAUYQU010059709.1:0-13714 GCA_963574635.1 Cheracebus regulus
AGATCGCATCATTGCACTGCAGCCTGGGCAAGAAAAGCAAAACTCTGTGTCAAAAAAATAAAAAAAAGATTCAGCTCCTGCCCTGTGGTGGCTCAAGATCAGCTGGAGTCACAGAGCAGTGACCACTCTGGCATCAGCTGATGCCTGTGATTAGCCAGAGAAGCGGTGGGGGCTGGAATCAGAAGAGATGATGCAGGAGCTGAACCTCGAAACCGGGAGGAGCCAGGTAGAAGAGAGGGAAGAGTGTAGTTGACACGGACCAGCCTCTGTGAAGGCACTGGCAAGAAACAGGAAGCAGCTTTGGGCAACAGAGCGAGAAACTGGGGCTCATGGCGGGTCTCGAAAGCCACGATCTTCTCTCGGGCAGTGAGGAGCCAGAGGCTTTTTCTTTGTTTGTTTGAGACAGTCTTGCTGTGTTGCCCAGGCTGGAGCGCAGTGGCATGATCTCGGCTCACTGCAACCTCCGCTTCCCGGGTTCAAGTGATTCTCCTGCCTCAGCCTCCCCAGTAGTCTGGGACTACAGGCACCCACCACCACACCTGGATAACTTTTTGTATTTTTAGTGGAGACGGGGTTTCACCGTGTTGGCCAGGATGGTTTTGATCTCCTGACCTTGTGATCCGCCCTCCTCGGCCTCCCAAAGTGCTGGGATTATAGGCGTGAACCATGGCGCCCAGCCCATAGAAGGTTTTAAGGGAGGGAATGCTTAATTGGGTCTGCACAGAGTACCCTGGGGGCAAAAGACCAGCATAGGTTCTGCAGGGAACAGGCAGGGACCAGAAGAGGACATAGGTTCAGTGGCTCACACCTGTAGTCTCAGCTACTCGGGAAGCTGAGGTGTGAGGATCACCTGAACCTGGGAGGTCGAGGCTGCAGTGAGCTGTGAGGGTACCACCGCTCTCCAGCCTGGGAGACAGAGCCAGACCTCATCTCTTAAAAAAAAAAAAAAAAAGTAAATTAAAAATGAAAAAGAAGTGGACAAGCGCCGGAGTTCTGGAGGGAGGAGGCCTCTGAGGCCGCGACGGCAGCGTCGCCAGGGGCAGCCCCGCTCTCTGCGCTGCTCGGGGAGCCCCGGCCACGGGACAGGCCCGGAGGCGCCGCCACTGCTGAAAGCGGCTTTTGTGCGGCCGAGCGAGCTCCTGTTTCGTTGACGTTGGACTCTGCTGCTTATTTATCCAACTCGGAGGGAAATTCGGCAGCGGCGTGGGGGAAAAAATAACCTCAGCTGCCGCCGGGCACCAGGAAAGAGGCCCCTGCGCCCCCCACCTCCGTCCCTCCCGCTGCCCTGTCCGGCCCAGAGAGGGGCCAGGGGACCCGGCAGGACCCGGACTCCCTGCAGCCTGAGGCTCGGATGGCCCAGAGCCCCGCCTTAGCCCCGGGCCGGGAGCCCACCTTGGAGGCTGTGCTAGTCCCAGGGGGTCCCCAGGGAATATGTCCTGACTCCCGGGCGAGCCCCTGGGGCCAGCAGGCTGCACTGGGGCCCCTGCCTGGGGGAGGCTCCGGGAGAGATGGTCCCCAGGGTGTTCTGGGGGACTTTCTCCACCCTGCTTTGCTGGCTTGGCCCCAGCCCAGTCACTGAAGCCAACACAGGACCGTGGCTCTGGCCTACCTGCTCCTTCAGGTGTGAGGCCCAAACCCAGCAAGGCCTGGCAGGTGTGGCTGTGACCTTCAGCTTCCGCAGACCACATCCTCCATCAGCCAGGGGTGCGTGTGCAGGACAGAAGCGGGCCGCCCAGCTCCCTGCCAGCACAGCCTCTTCCTCTCGACTGTCTCCTTTCAGCCCCTCCAGGCAGGGGTCAGTCCCTGGTCCCAGGGGCAGGTAGCAGTTGTCACAGCCCCTCACCTTGCCCCAGTGATGTCTGCCGGGGGTGGAGACAAGGGTACCTGCCTCCACTGCCCTCGCTCTGGCAGGACATCTTTAGGGTGGGGGGCGCCAGTGTCCCCAGCCTCCCACCAAGTTCTTCCCAGCCTCCTATGAGTGCTTAGTGGCCTCACGTGGTCACAGCAGTAGCTTTATTTTATTTTATTTTGAGATGTCTCACTCTGTCGCCCAAACTCGATCTTGGCTCACTGCAACCTCTGCCTCCCAGACTCACAAGCCATCTTCCCACCTCAGCCTCCTGAGCAGCTGGGACCACAGCTTCAAGCTACCACAGCTTTGTATTAAATATTTTTTGTAGCAATGGGGTTTTGCCATGTTGCCCAGGCTGGTCTCAAACTCCTATGCTCAAGTGACCATCTTGTCTCAGCCTCCCAAAGTGCTGGGATTACAGATATGACCCACTGCACGCAGCCCAGCAGGAGCTTTAAAAGAGCTGCACCTGGGCCGGGCACTGCGGCTCACGCCTGTAATCCCAGCACTTTGGGAGGCCTAGGAGGGCAGATCAGGAAGTCAGGAGTTCGAGACCAGCCTGACCAACATGGTGAAACCCAGTCTCTACTAAAAATACAAAAATTAGTTAGATGCGGTGGTGTGCGCCTGTAATTTTAGCTGCTCAGGAGGCTGAGGCAAGAGAATCGCTTGAACACGGGAGGCGGAGGATGCAGTGAGTCGGGATCGTGCCATTGTACTCCAGCCTGGGTGACAGAGCAAGACTCTGTCTCAAAAAAACAAAAAACAAAAGAAAAGAAAGAGCTGCACCCTGTCTCCAGGTCACCCCGGGGACCCCTCTTTGACTTGTAAGCAGCACCCTTGGTCCTCCTTACACCAGTACATGGCAGATCTGGCCTCCCAGGGGGTCCCCATGGCGCGTCCCACACCAGCCTTTCACTGCACTGCAGTCCCACTGACTGTGGGCAGGACCTAGCGTCTGCAGGTCACTCCTCAAGGGTCCCTGCACCTGGTGTACCCAAGCTGTATCTCACCTAACTCCAGCTAACTCAGTGCTAGGACTTGACTTGGCCATCACCCCCTGCAGGACACACCCACCTAACCTGCCCTGTCATCTCCCACTCCCTTGTCCCCAGGCTGGGTCCAGTTCATTACCATGCCCTCAGCACAGTGCTCAGGACATATCTGTTGAATGAAGTCTTCTGGAAATGAGAGTGGACACCCCAAGGAGACACTCACCTGGGTCCTCCATCTGCTAACTTCATGGCCAACTGGGGTTCTGCGCCATCCCGGAGATCCAGACCTCCTTCTCCTTCTGTTCCGCTTTGTCCCTTCTCCTGCCTGCCGAGTGCCATGAGCTGTGGACCCAGGGCCTGGGTGTGGGCCTGGGGGTGGGGCCAGCCTATAAGGACACCCCTGACACCCCATCCCAGCAGAAACAGGTGTTTTTTTGTTGTTGTTGTTTTTTTCCTCTATTGCCCAGGCTGGAGTGCAATGGTGCGATCTTGGCTCACTGCAGTCTAGATCTCCCAGGTTCAAGCAATCCTCCCACCTCAGCCTCCCAAGTAACTGGGATTATAGGTGCTCGCCACCACACCTGACTAATTTTTGTATTTTTAGTAGAGACAGGGTTTCACCACATTGGCCAGGATGGTCTCGAACTTCTGACCTCAGAGAATCCACCTGCCTCAGCTTCCTAAAGCACTGGGATTACAGGCGGGAGACAATGTGCCAGTGTGTTAGACAATTTTTAATCCACCCTCTCTGTGCTGTCCTTTTCCCAGCTGTGAAAGGAATATTCTGGAGGGAACAAGGTTACAAGATTGCTAAATGGGTCTCATAAGGTACCGGCCTTGGCACAGTCCCTGGTGAGCTGGGGACTCGGAACACTTCTGTGATGTCACAGCTGCTGTCAATTCACAGCGAACCTTCTCTCCATTTCCTGTTGATTTTCCCACACTCCTGTACCCTCCCTCCCTCCCTCCTCCCCCTCAACACACATTCTCCATTCACTGTCTCCATGACTCTAGAGTAAACTAATGTCTTGAGTTGCCATTGGAAGCCCCATTGTCCTCATTTTGGTTTTTTGTTTTGAGACAGATTCTCACTCTGTTGCCGAGGCTGGAGTGCAATGGCGCCATCTCGGCTCCCTGCAACTTCCGCCTCCCGGGTTCAAGCAATTCTCCTGCCTCAGCCTCCTGAGTAGCTGGGATTACAGGCGCCTGCCACCATGTCCGGCTAATTTTGTATTTTTAGTAGAGTCGGGGTTTCACCATGTTGGCCAGGCTGGTCTCGAACTCCTGACCTCAGGTGATCCACCCACCTCGGCCTCCCAAAATGCTGGGATTACAGGCGTAAGCCACCGCGCCCAGTCTCCATTGTCGTCATTTTGACTTTCATGGGCTGTGGGCACTGTTAACTTCTTGGACCCCTTCTTCTGTTAAAAAAAAAAAAAAAAAATTAGGCTGGGCGAGATGGCTCACGCCTGTAATCCCAGCACTTTGGGAGGCTGACTCGGGCAGGTCACCTGAGGTCAGGAGTTCAAGACCAGCCTGACCAACATGGAGAAATCCTATCTCTACTAAAAATACACAATTAGCTGGGCATGGTGGCGAATGCCTGTAATCGCAGCTACTTGGGGGACTGAGGCAGGAGAATTGCTTGAACCCGAGAGGTGGAGGTTTCGGTGAGCTGATATCATGCCACTGCACTCCAGCCTGGGCAACAAGGGCAAAACTCTGTCTCAAAAATATATATATATATATATTAAAATTTATATTTGGGCCGGACTTGATGGCTCAATCCTATAATTCCAGTGCTTTAAGAGGCCAAGGCAGGAAGATCACTTGAGGCCAGGAGTTCAAGACCAGCCTGGGCACCATAATGAGATTCCATCTACACCAAAAATAAATAAATAAAAATTAGCTGGGCACGGCGACATCTGCCTGAGGTCATAGCTACTCAGGGAGCCGGTGTGGGAGGATTGCTTGAGCCCAGGAATTGGAGGCTGCAGTGTGCTAAAATCATGGCACTGTGCTCCAGCCTGGGCATCAGAGTGAGACCCTGTTTCTAAAATAATAACAATTTTTAAAAAGGATATTTATGGTTGCACTGGGAAAAGATGAATCTATTACTATACATGAAGACAGTTTTGGCCTAAAAGTTATATATTTTTTTCCCTTCTGATTTTAAAAGAAATGAGTCCAGGCACAGTAGTTCATGCCTGTAATCCCAGCACTTTGGGAGGCTCAGGTGGGTGGATCAACTGAGGTCAGGAGTTTGAGACCCGCCTGACCAACATGGGGAAACCCCGTCTCTACTAGAAAATAGAAAAATTAGCTGGGCGTGGTGGCGGCTCCTGTAATCCCAGCTACTCAGGAGGCTGAGGCAGGAGAATTGCTTGACCCCTGGAGGCAGAGGTTGCAGTGAGCTGAGACCGCACCACTGCATTCCAGCCTGGGCGGCAGTGTGAGACTCTGTCAAAAAGAAAGAAAAGAAAGAAAGAAAGGGAGGGAGGGGAAGAAAGAAGGAAGAGGAAAGAAAGGAAGGAAGGGGAAGAAAGAAGAGAAAGAGAAAAAGAAAGAAGAGGAAGAAAGAAGAAAAAGAGAGGAGAAAGAAAAGAAAAGAAGAAAGAAGGAAGGAAGGAAAGAAGGAATGTGGGGACCCCCGAGTGTTTTGTGGGCTCTGGGCATGATGCCCCTGTGCCCACTGAGTAGGCAGCCCTGTGCTGGTGGAGCCCCATTCCCTCTGCACGGAGGTTTGCTTCCCCCAGGTGGGCGGACACCCTGACCTGAGCTTCTGTCTTGATTTGTTTGGAATTTCCTTCCTTCTTCCCTGCACCTGTGCAAAGAAAGCTTCCTCTTATAAAGGTGGGAGGTTTGGCCCACGAGAGCTCTGCGGTCCTTCCCACATCCTTGGCTGAGGAGAAGTCTCCAGCATTCTGGGCTCAGGGCCCCTTACCCTCATGGGCGGCGGAGCCAGCCTGGGGCGGCCTTGGCTATAGCCCCTCCCTTGTGTCTCAACCCCAGATGCCCAGTAGGCTCAGAGGCCAGACCTTTCTGATGACTGACATCACCCCTCTCCAAAGCCTTCACTGGCTCCCATCTTCTTAGCATCATACTCACGTCGGTCAGCCTGCTGATCAGGCCTTGCCGGGCCTCAGAGACCTGCCTTTGCTCTCCCAGCCACGTTCATGGAGCCTCGGGTCCCAACACCTGTGTCTCTCACCCACCAAGACACACCAGCAAGCCCAGGGCTTGGCTCACACCTTTGCTCAAGACAGTCTCTCTGCTGGCCTCACCCTTCCTGATGGTGGCTTTGTGCCCCCCTCCCCCACCCCCCTTCCTCCCTTCCCCTACCTTCCCTCCCCTTCCCTCCCCATTCCTTTTCCCTCCCATTCCTTTTTCCTTTCCTTTTCCTTCCCTTCCCTTCCATTCTCTTCCCTTTCTCCTTTCCTTGACCTCACTCTGTTGGCCAGGCTGGAGTGTAATCGTTCGTTCTCGGCTCACTGCAACCTCCGCCTTCCAGGTTCAAGTAATTTTCCTGCCTCAGCCTCCCAAGTTGCTGGGATTACAGATGTCCACCACCATGGCTGGCTAATTTTTGTATTTTTAGTAAAGACGGGGGTTTCGCCATGTTGGTTAGGCTGGTCTTGAACTCCTGACCTTGTGATCCACCCACCTCAGCCTCCCAGTGTGCTTACTTTTTTTTTTTTTTTTGAGACAGAGTCTTGCTCTGTCGCCAAGTGCCAGTCTGGAGTGCAGTGGCAGGAACTCGGCTCATTGCAACCTCCGCCTCCCGAGTTCAAGCAATTCTCCTGCCTCAGCCTCCCAAGTAGCTGGGACTACAGGCACACACCACCACGCCCAGCTAATTTTTGTATTTTTAGTAGAGACGGGGTTTCACCATGTTGGCCAAGATGGTTTTGATCTCTTGACCTTGTGATCTGCCCACCTCGGCCTCCCAAAGTGCTGGGATTACAGGTGTGAGCCACCACGCCAGGCTGCTTACTTTTCTTAAGGAGAAAGAACTATAATACATACAATTTGTAATCACCTTTTTTCTTTTTGAGACATAGTCTCAATCTGTCACCCAGGCTGAAGTGCAATGGTGTGATCTCAGCTCACTGCAACCTCTGCCTGCTGGGTTCAAGCAATTCTCCTGCCTTAGCCTCCCAAATAGCTGGGATTATAGGAGCACACCACCACGCCTGGCTAATTTTTGTATTCTTTTAGTAGAGATGGGGTTTTGCCATGTTGGCCAGGATGGTCTTGAACTCCTGACCTCAGGTGACCTGCCCACCTTGGACTCCCAAAGTGCTGGGATTACAGGTGTGAGCCACTGCGCCTGGCCTTAACTACCATATTTTAAATTTATCAGAGGACTTTTTTGTTTTCTATTTTTCTTTCTTTTTTAATAGCATCCTGTTCTTGTTTCAGAGTACTTCTTAAGGTATGTTGAGTAAGAATCTAGAGAGCAGTGAAAATGGAAGAACCATAGCTACCGACACCAAATGCTGAATCTTGAAATCATGATGTTGAGTGGAAGAAGCCAGGCCCAATAGACACACACTGTTCATTTATGCAAAATGTGGAGACAGGCAAAACTAAACTAGTTTGATATTGATGAGAAACATGAGAGAAATTCAGCCATCATAATTGTCCGGATATGGTGGTGAGGATTGGGAAAGGACGTTGGTTAGGATTGGGAAGGGCAGGCAGAGGCATCTAGGGATTGACTGGCAATGCACTACTTTTTTTTTTTTTTGAGATGGAGTCTCGCTCTGTTGCCCAGGCTGGAGTGCAGTGGCGTGATCTAGACTCACTGCAACCTCCACCTCCTGGGTTCAAGTGATTCTCCTGCCTCCACCTCCCAAGTAGCTAGGAATATAGGCGTGTACCATCACACCCAGCTAATTTTAGTATTTTTAGTAGAGACAGGGTTTCTCCATGTTGGCCAGGCTGGTCTGGAACTCCTGACCTTGTGATCTGCCCGCCTTGGCCTCCCAAAGTGCTGGGATTACAGGAATGAGCCATTGCGCCCGGCCAGTGCTCCGCTTCTTGACTGAATGAGGGCTGCAAAGGTGTTTATTTGATAACATGTTCTAGACTGGGCACAATGGCTCATGCTTGTAATCCCAGTACTTTGGGAGGCCAAGATGGGAGGATGGCTTGAGCCTGCGAGTTTGAGACCAGTCTGGGTAACATAGCAAGACCCTGTCTCTATACAAAATTTAAAAAACTAGCTGGGGGCTGGGCATGGTGGCTCATCCCTGTGATCCCAGCACTTTGAGGGGCCGAGACCAGTCTGGCTAATATGGTGAAACCCCGTCTCTACTAAAACTACAAAAATTAGCTGAGTGTGGTGGTGTGCCCTGTAGTCTCAGCTACTCGGGAGGCTGAGGCAGAAGAATTGTTTGAACCCAGGAGGAGAAGGTTGCAATGAGTCAAGATCTCGCCACTGCACTCCAGCCTGGGTGACAGAGCGAGATTCCATCTCAAAAAACAAAACAAAACAAACAAAAAAAAACTAGTGGGGTGTGGTGGCACAGCCTCAAACTCCTGGACTCAAGCCATTGTCCCTTGGCCTTCCAGCCCTCGGGAGGCTGAGGTGAGAGATTCGCTTGAGCCCAGGAGTTTGAGGCTGCAGTGAGCTATGCATGGGCCATTGCACTGCAGCCTGGGAGATAGGGTGAGAGCCTGTCTCAAAAAAAAAAAAAAGAAGAAAAGAAAAAGAAAAAAGGCCAGATGTGGTGGCTCACGCCTGTAATCTCAGCACTTTGGGAGGCCGAGGTGGTCAGATCATGAGATCAGGAGATCGAGACCACCTTGGCCAACATGGTGAAACCCTGTCTCTACTAAAATACAAAAAACTAGCCGGGTGTGGTGGTGTACGCTGTAGTCCCAGCTACTCGGAGGCTGAGGCAGGAGAATCGCTGGAACCCAGGAGGTGGAGGTTGCAGTGAGCCAAGATTGTGAAAAAAGAAAAAAAAAAACTTAATTCGAACACTTCTGTTTTATGCAGTTTTCTCTGTAATATTTTACTTTTTTTTTTTGACATAGAGTTTCACTCTTGTTGCCCAGGCTGGAGTGCAATAGTGCAATCTTGGCACACTGCAACCTCTGCTTCCCAGGTTCAAGCGATTCTCCTGCCTCAGCCTCCTGAGTAGCTGGGATTACAGGTGTGCACCACCACACCTGGCTAGGTTTTTGTATTTTAGTAGAGACAGGGTTTCACCATATTGGTCAGGCTGGTCTCGAACTCCTAACCTCAGGTGATCTGCCCACCTTGGCCTCCCAAAGCACTGGAATTACAGGTGTGAGCTATTGCACCCAGCCTACATTTTACTTTTTAAAAAGAAAAAGGTACATGAAACATATGCATCAAAAAGTTAAAATCCCCATTCTTTTCCTTTTTCCAGAGGCGATTTTTGCGGCCAATCTTGTTGTTTCCTCCCAGACACTTTTCTAAGCACCTGTGCCTCTACATGAACATAGAGACAAAATAGGAATTTTCTTGTGCTCCACTTAAATGACTTACATATCATCTGCTTTTTTTTTTTCCCACTTCTTGGGAGTCTTGAACACCTTAAAAGCTCAACCTGGGCCTGAAGTGGTGGCCGTGCCTGTAATCCCAGGCCTTTGGGAGGCCGAGGCGGGTAGATCACCTGACATCAGGAGTTTGAGACCAGTCTGACCAACATGGAGAAAGCCCGTCTCTACTAAAAATACAAAATTAACCAGGCATGGTGGTGCATGCCTGTAATCCCATCTACTAGGGCTGAGTCAGGAGAATCGCTTGAACCCAGCAGGCAGAGGTTTCGGTAAATGAGATTGCGCCACAGCACTCTAGCCTGGGCAATAAGACTGAAACTCCATTTAAAAAAAAAAAAAAAAGAGAAGACCAAAAAGTGGAGTGTGCGTCCAACAGACAGGGAGTGTGTTGAATGAATGAATGAGTGAGTGAATGATCAGTCCATATGGATGCTAGCCTGTCAGTACAGGGAGGGCAGGGCTCTGACCACGGGACTCTCCAGCCCCTGGCCTTGGGCTAGGGGTAGCGTGAGGTCAGGCCAGCTGCCTGGCAGATGAGACCCCAGAAGGGAGACTGAGGACAAGAACATTCCCCAGCCATGGGGTGAGATCTCAGCCCAAGGAGGTGGGGTTCCCGGGCCAGGGTCTCTTCCCTCTTCCTTGGGCTGGTAGGTCGGTGCCAGGTGGGCCCTGGGTCATGACCGGGGGCCAGCCTCAGTCCAGCGTCGGCCTCTCCCACTGCCCAGCCTCTGTTCATTCCCAGGTGGGGTGGGGAGCCACAGCCCCCATCCCACCCCCCCAGCACAGAAGCCCTTTCACAGGCTGGCTGGCTCGCTCGGAGCACTGGCAGCCCCTCAGCCCCGCGCCTCTTTCCTGCCCGGCCCCCATGCAGACCCCTCTCTCTGGGCTCCCGGCAGGCCCGGGTGGGGAGCCACCGTGTGGAGCACAATGCAGCTCCTTGTTCCCGGCCTGGCCTCCTGGAATTGGCCCATTTCCTGCCTGGGCCGTGGGGCCTTTTCCAAGGTAAATAAACAAATACAGAGAAGTTGGGGCCTGGGGTGGAAAGGGGGACGTTGGCTTTTCCTCCCCACATCCCAACCCTGTAGCAATAGCTGCTGTGTGACCATGGGGGCCGGGACACCGAGGCTGAGCCCCCGCACCCTGGGCTTCACTGATCCCTGCGGGAAGAGAACGGGACCCTCAGGAGGGTTTGTGCCGCTCTGACTCTCAGGTGTGCTCCCCCATCCAGGAAGCCCAGGGGACACCGATGGCTGCAGAATTCCTGGGGTGCAGGGCTGGGACAGCAGCTGAGAGAGGAAAGAGCTCCAGGGTGGATGACAGCTCCAAAGGCTCCCATGCTGGCTGCGTCACCTTGGAGTGCCATGGCATCAGGAAGGAAGTGAACCTCCAGCTGCAGGAGGGCTGCAAAGGCGCTGCCCCCTAAGCAGGGGCTGCACGGCCCTTGCCTCCAGCGTCATAACGGGGCCACTGCCCTCCCCCAGGTCGGTGGTGGGAGTGACAGCAGGCACCCAGCAGGGGTCCTGAGTTTGGGGGCCTTTCTCGCCAGGGCTTCTTCTGCTTTCCGGGGCTGGGGAGAAGCCTCTCACTGTGACTCAGGTTTCCTTTCTTTCTTTTTTTTTTTTTTTTTTGAGACTGAGTGTTGCTCTGTTGCCCAGGCTGGAGTGCAGTGGTGCAATCTCAGCTCACTGCAACCTCCGCCTCCCAGCTTCAAGCGATTCTCCTTCCTCAGCCTCCCAAGTAGCTGTGATTATAGGGGTGCACCACCAAGCCCGGCTAATTTTTGTGTTTTTAGTAGAGGTGGGGTTTCACCATGTTGGCCAGGCTGGTCGAACTCCTGGCCTCAAGGGATCCTTCCACCTTTCCTTCTTCCACCTTCCTGTCCTCTATTCCTTACAGCCTTTTTTTTTTTTTTTTGAGACCGAATCTCGCTGTGTCACCCAGGCTGGAGTGCAGTGGCACAATCTCAACTAACTGCAACCTCTACTACTGAGGTTCAAACAATTCTCCTGCCTCAGCCTCCCTGAGTAGCTGGGATTGCAGGTGCCTGCCACCATGCCTGGCTAATTTTTGTATTTTTAGTAGAGAGAGGATTTCGTCATGTTGGCCAGGCTGGTCTCAAACTCCTGACCTCAAGTGATCCGCCCCCCTCAGCCTCCTAAAGTGCTGAAATTACAGGCATGAGCCTTTGTACCCGGGCCTCAAACTTTTTGACACCAGGGGCCAGTTTCAAAAAAGACAATTTTTCAATGGGCAGGGGTGGAGTTGTCGGGGCGGATGGTTTCGGGATGAAACTGTTCATTCTCGTTCTGGAGCTCGAAACCTAGATCCCACCGACGCGCAGTTCACAATAGGGTTCATGCTCCCGTGAGAATCTAATGCCACCGCTGATCTGATAGGAAGGAGATGGAGCTCCGGTGGTAATGCTCCCTCACCTGCCACTCACCTCCCACTGTGCGACCCGATTCCTAACAAGCCAAGGACCAGTTGGGGACCATGGACCCTTGCCTTGGAGATCGATCCACTTCACAACTTCCGGAAGGGGCACCTTCTGAACCAATGCTTTTCATCCCTCTCCATCTTCCGGTTGCACACCTGATCTTTCCTTCCTTCACTTAATTACCCATCAGCTTTTACCAAGTGCTTGCTCTGTCCTGGACTTTACACAGTGAGGTCCTGGGCCTGGGGGCTTGCTGCGTCTGTGCCCATGTTTCCCGGGGACGGCTCTCAAGACACGGATGTGAAAATGCATTTGAAGAGATTGTCAAATTCCTTGAGGATTTAAAATTTTAATTTTCACTTCAATGATAACTTTTTTCGGTCGGGCGCAGTGGCTCACGCCTGTATCCCAGCACTTTGGGAGGCCGAGGCGGCTGGATCATTTGAGGTCAGGAGTTCGAGACCAGCCTGACCAACATGGTAAAACCCCGTCTCTACTAAAAATAGAAAAAATTAGCCAAGCATGGTGGTGCATGCCTGTAATCTCAGCTACTCAGGAGGCTGAGGCAGGAGAATTGCTTACACCAGGCCGGGAGAGGTTGCAGTGAGCCGAGATCATGCCACTGCACTCTAGCCTGGGCAACAGAGCAAGACTCTGTCTCAAAAAAAAAAAAAAAGTTAAAAAAAAAAGAATAAAGGGGAATAGGCATTCACTGAGCAACTACTATGCATCAGAGGCCTGTAGTCCCAGCTACTTCGGAGGCTGAGGTAGGAGGATATCTTGAGCCTGGAAGGCTGAGGCTGCAGTGAGCCAAGATCACACCACTGGACTCTAGTCCTGGTGACAAAGTGACTAAATAAACAAACAAATCAATAAACTCTCGAAAACCCTGTGGTGTACTCCAGTTCATGAAGTCTGGACCTGGGTCAGTTATAGTGGGAGATACTGGCCCAGGCACAGTGGCTCACACCTGTAATCCCAGCACTTTGGGAGGCCAAGGCAGGTGGATCACCTGAGGTCAGGAGTTCGAGACCAACCTGACCAACACAGTGAAACCCCATCTCTACCAAAAATACAAAAATTACCCAGGCGTGGTGTCAGGCACCTGTAGTCCCCACTACTCAGGCAGCTGAGGCAGGTGAACTGCTTGAACCCGGGAGGCAGAGTCCGCAGTGAGCTGGGATCGCGCCACTGTGCTCCAGCCTGGGCGACAGAGTGAGACTCTGTCTCAAAAACAAAAATCAAAAATCAACAACAACAATAAAAACAGAACCATCTGACCAGCACTTAGTGTTTGCCTGACATTCCTGGTTGTGGGGGCCTCTCCTGCCCTGCTCCTGTGTGACTCGCTCCCTACTGGAACAGAAGGACTTCTCAACAAGGTTGCATGGCAGGGTGGGGCGGGGAGGGAGGCCAGAGACGGCCATGCAGGCCAGGGCCCGAGTTCTCTCTCCAAGCGAACACGAGTGTGGGGCCAGGTGTATTTATAACACAGCTCCGAATGGGACCAGGCCTCACATAAATCAGGCTATTTCCTCGGTAGAGGTAAAAATAGCCACATGGCATCCTGCACATGGTTGTGTGTGCAGCAGAGATGGCCTGGCCAACCCTCCACCCCCCTCCCCCTCCTCCCCAGACCCCACCCGCTGGTCATGCCTCTTTTGCCTGGTTTCTTCTTGCTCTCTCCTTTCTCCTCCTCCCTCTCCCCCTCCTCCCCTCCCCTTCCCCCCCTCCTCCCCTCCCCCCTCCTCCCCTCCCCCCTCTTCCTCCCCTTCCCTCCCCGCCTCCTCTTCTCCCTCCCCCTCCCCCTCTCATTCCCCCTCCCCCTCCTCCTCCCCCCTCCTCCTCTCCCCCTTCTTCCTCCCCTCCCCCTCCCCTCCTCCTCTTCTCCCT
>CAUYQU010059710.1:0-25619 GCA_963574635.1 Cheracebus regulus
CCCGCCCTGTGCCAATGAGTCCTGCGGCCCTGGAAGGCCTGAGCCAGGATCCCGCCCTGTGCCAATGAGTCCTGCAGCCCCGGAAGGCCCGGGCCAGGAGCCCGCCCTGTGCCAATGAGTCCTGCAGCCACGGAAGGCTGAGGTCTGGGCGCTCCTGAGGGACCGGCGGGCTTAGGGCACAGGGGTGGGTCTCCTTGCCTCACCCATGGCTTTTCTCCTGGGACCACTCCTCCTCGTACAGGCTGGGCTCCCCTGGGGTTCCGCACCCAGGGTCTGCAGTATGGGAGAGCAGCTGGGACCTGTGCCCTGTCCCTGGGACACCCTCTGGTTACCGGCATCCTTGAGAGATGGAGATGTCTTTGTTAGATACTGGCTGGGGACCCTGGGCAGGGGAGTGGGAGGAAGGGGGACCGTGCAGGCAGCGGGCAGTTGCTGGGGGAACCGGAGCCTGCAGTGTCCTCGGTGGTTCCCATGGTGAGAGGCATGGTGAGCGGGGCCAGCTTCCTGCGCGTGGAATCGCGTCTTTCCTCATAGGTCCATCCTGCTCTGTGAAGCCTGAAATTAAAGACACAGGGGTTGGCCCCTCCTGTCCAGGCCCTTCCACTCTGTGGCCCTCCTGGGAAGTGTCCAGGACTTCAGGGCCTGGTCCTGCCCCCACCTCATTTTGAGAGCACTGCAAGTGCCCTGGCCCACTCTGTTCTGGGTGCAGTAGCCCCTGCTCCTCTTGGCTGGCTTCTGTCCCTCGTCCCTGTACCAGGTCAGGGGCTCCTGCCAGAGGATCTGGGCCTTCTCCCTGTGGCCCTTCCTGAGCAGCTGCTACCGCAGGCTGGGAGCGCAGGAAGCCCTGGTGGCTCTCCTTCCTGGGAAGTGTGAGCTGCTGTGCTGGATGCTCTGTGCTCAGGGCTTTGCGGGGAATGAGACGCTGCCCTGTGTGGCGGCATGTCCCGTTGCAGCCTCAGCCTGCCCCACTCAGGACCTGGTGCCTTAGGCCTCGGCCCAGCTGCTTCCTGCCGTTCTTCCAGCGGGAGCTGAGGGGCACCCACCTGGGGATCCTCCTGATCTGGGACCTGCCACGTGACTGGGCCCCCACGTGCCCCTGGAGTACCAGCCAACAGGCAGTGCTCATGGGACTGTGGGTTGAGGGCCACTCAGACCTAGTGGTGTGGAGGCTTGTCCAGGCCTCCTGCCCAGGCTCAGGGCCAGGTCCGCTGGGGCCCTGCCCTCCTTCCTTGTGGAGGGCTCTGCCTGTGGCTGTCATCTTCTCGCTGTGCCCACTGGTCCTGGGAGGCACAGGAGGTGGTAGGACCCCTGTTGTTTGGTACAGAAACTCTGGGGGCCACAGAGTGGTGACCTGACACACCCGTGGTCACCAGCCTGGTGGTCCCTGAGGAAGGTGAGCCGGTCTGTGTCCTTGCTATAAACCATGTATGGTCACGTCCCTGTCTGTCCTGTCGAGAGGGGAAAGCATCCCAGACCACCTCGTGAACATGGGCGCCCTTCCTGCGCTGTTTCTCGTGGGGCAGTGCGGCCCTGGGCCCCCCCTCCTGTGGTTCTGACCGCCAGCCTTGTCCCGCAGGTGGCCTGTGAGTATGGCATGGTGCACGTGGCCTCCGAGGACGGGGGCCCGAAAGGCAAAGACTACTGCATTCTCTACAACCCGCAGTGGGCCCATCTGCCACACGACCTCAGCAAGGCAGTGAGTACCCGCTGGCTGGGCGCCCCTGCAGAGAAGCATGCGTGGTGGCCAGGGCTCCAGGGACTTATTGGGAAGGGCTGCAGGAAAGATCCTGAGGCGAGAGGCAGGTCCTGGCCCAGTCTGGGGACCCTTGGGTGGCCCCCAGTTCTCCCAGGCCTCCCCAGTCCTGGTCATCAATGAAAGCTGCCCATGGGGCTTTGGGGTGTGGACCGAGACACCACCCGAGCCCCACGTGCTGGACAGGGGTCTCTACTGTTGCATGCCACAGTTCCCATCTTGTGGGCTCAGAAACAGGGGTCTTGGAGGAATGACACCAGAGGGCACAGTGGGGCCCCAGGGACGAGACCTGTTCCTTTCCCCATCTTCCCAGCTGGGGCACTAGCAACTGCTGCTGAGTGGGTCTCCCTCAGGCCCCACCTCCTTTTCCACCGCATCCCTCAGGGCCCGCCTCCTTTCCCCCTGTGCCTCTCAGGCCCCGCCTCCTTTCCCACCGTGTTGCTCAGGCCCCACCTGTTTTCCCATTACATCCCTCAGGCCCTGCCTCCTTTCCAACTATATCCCTTAGGCCCCGCCTCCTTCCCCCCACTGGTCCCTCAGGCCCCGCCTCCTTTCCCACTGCATCCCGCCTCCTCCTGGATCCCTTGAGGCCTGTCAGCCAAGAGGCATTACTGTCTTCCTGTCTGCTTTGTGCATAGTGTGTGTGTGAGCACGTGTGTAATTGGTATGTGCCTGGACATGTGCATGTGTCTGAACACACGTTCTAGGTGAGTACGCATCAGTGTATGTGCATGTGCCTGTTTTTTTGTGTGTGATTGTGAGCGTGTGTAATAGGTATGTGTATAGACATGTGCCTGAGTGCATACTTCTGAGTTTGTGTGTGTGAGCACATGTGTAATATGTGTGTGGATGTGTGTGCCTTAGTGTGTGTATTTGTGGGTGCATCAGCACACGTGTGTGTGTGATAGGTGTATGAGGGGAGCATGGGCCCGAGTATGTCTGTGTTTGTGTGTGCGTGTGTGTATGTGTGTGTGCAATAGGCATATGCACACAGATGTGTGTGCACGTGTGTGTAAACATGTAACAGGTATGTTTGTGGATCTGTGCCTGTGCCTGAGTGTGTGTACATGTGTGTGCACATATAACTGTAATAAGTATGTGTGTGGATGTGTGCACGTGCCTGCTGTGTGTGACTCCACGTGTGTGTGTGTGTGTAATAGGTTTGTGTGTGGATATATGTGTGCCTGAGTGTGTGTTTATGTCTCGGTTTGTGTGTGTGCATGTGTGTGAGTGCACATGTGTGGTATGTGTGTGCACCGTGTGCTCGAGCCTGGCTGAGTGCATGTGTAATAGGTATGTGCGTGTGCCTGAGAGCGTTTGTGTGAGTTCGTGTGGTGTGTGTGATAGGTGTGTGTGTCTCCTTGAGTGTGAGTGCACATATATATGGTTGTGTGTGTATGTGTGTGCACTGTGTGCTCGGGCCTGGCTGTGTGTGTGTGTGAATGCATGTGTAATAGGTATGTGCGTATGCCTGAGAATGTGTGTTTGTGTGGTGTGTGTGATAGGTGTGTGTGTCTGCCTGAGCGTGAGTGCACATGTGTGTGGTTGCGTGTGCATGTGTGTGCCGTGTGCTCAGGCCTGGCTGTGCACCGGGGATGGTGCATGCTGTCCTTGCGGACACAGCCGCAGTGGTTCTGGAGGCCCCGGCCCCCTCAGATGAGGCGGCCCCGCCCGTGGTCCGGGGCCCGCTGTGGGACCCACCGTGGGGATGGCTCTGCCTAGGTGGGGCTGAGGCCGCGGGAGGCTTTAGGGGAGGGCCGGGATCTAGCTCACGCAGGCTTCGAGTAGGATAAGGAGCAGCTGGGCCCTGCGGTGGCTCACATCAGCGAGACGACACCATGCCCTCGCCTCTCCAGCCTCCCTTGCAGCTGCGCAACTGGACGGCCTCCCTCCTCTGCTCTGCAGCCGACCTCCCCGCCCACGGCTTCCGCGACCAGATCCCGCTGGTGGCCCGGGGGAACTGCACCTTCTATGAGAAAGTGAGGCTGGCCCAGGGCAGCGGGGCACGCGGGCTGCTCATCGTCAGCAGGGAGAGGCTGGTACGGCCCTGTGCGCCCCTCCCGCCATGGGGCCCAGCCTTCCTTGGTCTACTCTCGTGGGGCAGGAGGGGGCGGCAGCCGCGGCAGGGGCAGGGGCTGGTTTTCCGACATCTCGATAAAGGCAGGCCCGTCTGTGGGGAGGGTGTGGGCGGAGATGGGTCTTTTCTCCTGTGCTGCTGCCGGGCTGTGAAACTCTGGCTGTGTCTTGTGAGGCACCTGTCCCAGAGCAGCCCCCAGGGTGACTGGAGACCACACCCTCCTTGGGGATGGAATTGGGGTGGCTTCTGAGAGCAAGTGGTCTGGCCCTGAGCTGGTCCCTTTTGGGGACCTCGGTACCCTGATCCCTGAGCCGGCGGGGCTGTGCTCACCTGTGTGGTCCTAGCCAGGTGGCCTGAAGCCTAGGCCCCCGTTCCCTCTCCTGTGAAATGGGGCTGTGGCTAAGAGCTGGGGGCCTGGCAGGGCTAGCTGTAGCACGGGGACATGCTGCCTGCTGGCTAGGCAGGGTGCACGGCCTCCCCTGACGTGGAGTTTTGGGATAAGAAGCAAATGGGGCTCAGGAATGCCCTCAGAGCCCTGCCTGGGCTCTGGCTGGCCGCTGCACACGCTGCAGCCTGAGCCTGCAGACCGAGGGGGGGCCTGGTGTGGGGCTGCGGGCCGAGGGCAGAGCAGGCCGGGGAGCGCCACGGGGCTGTCCCGTTCGCTTGCACTGCTGCTGCAGTTGAGAGAGGGCCTCAGTGGGTGCGGGGCCCAAGGTGGCTTAGTGGGCAGGCATGGGCCGTGGCTTGTCCTCTAGGGACAAGTGTCACTTAGGACGTGTGTGTGCGGTTAGGGAGTCCCATGGCCAAGGGAGGGATCGGTGGCTCTTGAAGCCTGGGGCCCTGTTGTCAGGTGGGGAAGGCTTAATGACTTTGGGCCTCCCTGTCCTTGGGTCCTCCTGGGAGGCCAGAGGTTGCCGGGTGCAGAGGGGAGCATGCAGAGGCCCCCAGCCTGGCCCGAGCCTCGAGTGAGGGTCCCAGGAGAGGAGGCGAATGGGCACAGAGCTGGGAGCCCCCCACTGCTGCGAGTGATGCCTGCTGCTCCCTCCTCTGGGCCCCCAGGTGCCCCCGGGGGGCAATAAGACGCAGTATGACGAGATTGCCATTCCTGTGGCCCTGCTCAGCTACAGAGACATGCTGGACATCTTCAGGGTAGGTCCTGGCCTGCTCACACCCGTGCTACCATGGAGCTGGGGCTTTGGGCTGGCTGCCGGGGGTGTGGGGGGCTCATTCGTCAGTTGGTGGGATTGGGGGTGGTGGGGGAGGTGTGGCCCCTACAGGCCAGGGTCTCCAGCCCCAGCCCCACAGCCCACAGCTGCCTGGGGATCCATGGCTGAGGGCTGGCAGTGGCTCTGACGCCGCCTCTGTTGTGTTCGTCGAGGCAGCGTTTTGGCCGCATGGCGCAGGTGTCGCTGTATGCGCCTAACGAGCCGGTGCTGGACTACAACATGGTCATCATCTTCATCATGGCTGTGGGCACCGTCGCCATCGGTGGCTACTGGGCTGGGAGCCGGGATGTGAAGAAGTGAGTGCCGCACTGTATGTGTGCTGTGATGTACGGAGCAGGCGGTTCTGACGGGGATGGAACAGCCAGTCTTCCCATCCAAACCAGCAGTGAGCGCTTTGGGTGCGGCAGGCACGGCGCGCCCTGTGGAGCCCTTCTTTTCATCCTCAGGAGGTCACGGGACAGAATCAGGCTTTTCCCCTGCCAGAGTGGGCTCCAGGGACCCAGTGGGTGTGCAAGGCATGGCAGGTGTGGGTGTGGCAGGTGTGGGCATGGCAGACGTCGCAGGTGTGGGCTTGGCAGATGTGGCAGGTGCGGGCATAGCACATGTGGCAGCTGTGGGTGTGGCAGTTGGGGGCTGGGCAGGTGTGGGCGTGGCAGGTGTGGATGTGGCAGATGTGGCAGGTGTGGGCGTGGTAGTTGGGGGGCTGGGCAGTGTGGGTGTGGCAGGTGCAGGCTTGGCAGGTGACTGAGGCCAGCTGCCGTCTCCTGCTGAGCTGCCTGGGTCTGAGGTGGTCCCTTGTCCAGGGATCTTTATGCAGATCCAAGCTGCAGTCGCTGCCCACACGCCAGCCTCTGGCCTTGCCTAGTGGCTGCCCTGACCCAACCCAGGGACGCGGGCCCTGCGGCCCTCTGCTGCGTGGTCTCCTCTGTCCTGGGGATGCTCGGGACGGTCCCTTGCACTTCAGTCCCCCCCAGCCCTTCCCCTCCTGCTCTTGGGTTTTCTGCCCCATGTCCCGGGGTGGCTGTGGGCTGGTGGCCTCATGTCGGCCAGCCGGCCCCAGTGCCCCGTGACCCCGTGGTGTCTCCCAAGAAGGTACATGAAGCACAAGCGCGACGACGGGCTGGAGAAGCAGGAGGACGAGGCGGTGGACGTGACGCCGGTGATGACCTGCGTGTTCGTGGTGATGTGCTGCTCCATGCTGGTGCTGCTCTACCACTTCTACGACCTCCTCGGTGCGCCGGGCCTCCGCGGGCACTCTCGCCCCGGGCGGGTGGGCAGCCAGCCCTGGGGGGGGGACGGTGGTGTGTGGGCCTGGCCCCTGGCCTCATGGCCGTGCCCCTGCAGTTTATGTGGTCATCGGGATCTTCTGCCTGGCCTCCGCCACCGGCCTCTACAGCTGCCTGGCGCCCTGCGTGCGGCGGCTGCCCTTCGGCGAGTGCAGGTGAGGCTGCCCGGGCCCGCAAGCCTGGCGCTGTGCAGTGATGACTGCGGCTCCTCCACCGCCCACAGCCCCCAATGTGCAGTGTAGCCCAGGGTATGCAGCAGGTGCTTACTCAGTGCAGGCCTAGGACTCCTAGGCCGCAGAGCAGGGTGGAGTCGGGGCGAGCTCTCAGCAGAACCCGCCAGCAGTCGGGCACGAAGGGCAGTGGGGGAGGGTTCTCTGGGGAACCCAGAAGGTTTCCCCCCCACCTAGAGCTTGACTTGGCTCTTAGCATTAAAGGGAACTGCCAGAGGGTCTCAGACAAGGTCAGACCCGGGTCTAGGAAGTGAGACCTGCCCAAGGGGAGACCTTTTGAGTTGCCGTCCCTGGGTGAGGAGGTGGAGGCCTGAAGCAGGCAGGGCATCGGGAGAGGGAGCCCAGCGCAGGTGAGGGGACTCTTTGGGTACAGCCAGTGGCCCCTAACGCCTGCCCCGGCTGGGCTCTGCCCTGCGCCGCCCCACCCCAGAGGCACCTCCTGTGTCATCATGCGGAGGGCTCCTTTCATAAGGAGGACAGAGTGGGGGCTGCCACTCTGGAGGGGGTGCCTGGACAGGGCCTGCGGGCGGTGGGCAGTGGGATGAGGCCGGGGCTGGAGGACTTGGCTGACCGCCCTGTGCCCCCCAGGGTCCCCAACAACAGCCTGCCCTACTTCCGCAAGCGCCCGCAGGTGCGCATGCTGCTCCTGGCGCTCTTCTGCGTGGCCGTCAGCGTGGTGTGGGGCATCTTCCGCAACGAGGACCAGTAAGTGCTGCTCCCGGGCCCTGGCGGGTGGTGGTGTGCCCACCCAGTGTGCTCAGATGCTCCCTCCCGCCAGGGCTCCCGGGGCCCTGACTCCCTTCCCTCCTTGGAGGCTGCCCAGCCTGGAACCACTTGAGTGCCCGTTAAGAAAAGCTCTGGCCCCAGGCTCCCCTGACGGCGTTTGTCTGGGGCCATGGGAGCCCTGACTGGATCTGGGAGGAGAGGCCGGAGCCCCGTGGCCGTGGCGCCACATCCTCTGGCACACCAGGCTGGGACTCCTGTGCGGGGCCGCGCTGCCCAGAGCCACTGTCTGCCCCCCGCTGTCCCCGTCCTGTCGCCCGCGACACCCCACAGGCCCGAGGCCCAGGGTGCGGGTGCCAGGGTACCCTATCCTCTGGGTCATGCCTGCTGCGGCCCCTGAGCAGCAACGGAGGTGCCTGCCCTGCTCCCCATGTCCTCACCTCCCACGCAGCCTGGGCTGTGGCTGCTCCCCGCTGGCCAGGCCTCCCCTCGAGTCCGAGCGCCTGGCACGACGTTGGGAGGACAGAGCCGCTCTGTCCCCGCCTGGTCCCCACCGCTGTCACTGACACCATCTGGCGCTTCCTCCCAGCTTTCCTGAGGCAGCCAAGTGCGCTTGGCTTTAGCACGGATTGGAGCCACAGCACATTTAACTGGCAGAAGGAAAACGTGAAAATATTTTGAATCCTTTGTACACAAAGAGAAAATGAATCTTTCAGTTACATCCAAGCCAGGAACTCGCTCCGGCACATGAAGTTAGAGCAGGCCGGGGCCGGCTGGGTGCAGGGGCTCGCGTCTGTGATCCCTTCACCTGGGAGGCCAAGGCAGGGGGCTCACCTTACCATGGAGTACAGGAGCAGCCTGGCCGCAGAGCGGGCCCCGCCTCTGTGGAAGAAGTCACGTCAGATGAGAAAACAGCTGGCCGCAGTCCTCTGGGTGCTGCTGGCGCCTGGGGCCTGGAATCAGCTGTTCCGGCCTCTCCTGTGGAGGCCTCTGTGCTTAGCAGTCGCCCTGCCTGGGAGGTGTTTTGATCCCGATGTTCAAATGAAGCCTTTGATGTTTGAGATGTGAGGAATGCGGAGAAGTTGTCCAGCAAGTGACAGGCAGAGCCGGCATGCGGGTCAGGGACCTGCGAGGAGGGGCCCCTGGGTCTGCATGGGGCCAGGAGAGAGCACGAGGTTACAGCTGGCCACGGGGGCGGTGACCTTCTGCAGGAGGCATTTCTGTGCTTTGCCCCGGGGACACCAGCTGCATGGCGGCTCCACCCACTGTAGACCCAGAGGTTCTGCGAGGACACCTGGTGTGGCACAAGTTTTTCTTTAAAAGCAGTTTGGGTGGGGCCTTGGGGCTCACATCTGTAATCCCAGCACTTTGGGAAGCCAAGGCAGGTGGATCACGAGGTCAGGAGTTCAAGACCATCCTGGCTAAGATGGTGAAACCCCGTCTCTACTAAAACTACAAAAATTAGCTGGGCGTGTTGGCTCATGTCTGTAATTCCAGCACTTTGGAAGGCTGAGGTGGCAGATCACTTGAGGTCCGGGGTTCGAGACCAGCCTGGCCAACACAGTGAAACCTCATCTCTACTAAAAATACAGGAAAATTTGCCTGCCATTGTGTTGGGCTCCTGTAATCCCAGCTACTCAGGAGGCTGAGGCAGGAGAATCCCTTGAACCTGGGAGGCGGAGGCTGCAGTGAGCTGACACTGCGCCACTGCGTTCCAGTCTGGGTGACAGAGCGAGACTCCATCTCAAAAAAAAAAACAGTTTGGAGGGGTCAGTGTCCAAGCTCTCCAGCGCATGCATCCTCTGCCTGGCCCCTGCCTCCAGTGTGACGCCCACCGTCTGGGAACAGTGACTGAGGGGAGGCAGCTGGCCAGGCCTGTGTCCACCGTCCTGGCTGCAGAGTGGCCGGCTCCTCCACCTGCTTCCACAGGGTGGGCCTGGGTCAGGGCCTGTGCTGGCAGCCCTGCTGAAGCTGACAGCCAAGGCTCCTCCCACAGGCCTGGAGTCCTCAGGGTCATCCCCTGGGCAGATGGAAGGGCAGTATGGCCACCCACTGGCCGAGAGCAAGGACCAGTGAGCCTTGCTTGTGTGGCTTGTGTAGGTGGCATCCCTGGTGGTCAGCGAGCTTCTGCCCAGCGGGGCTGCTGCTTTGTCTTGCAGGTGGGCCTGGGTCCTCCAGGATGCCCTGGGCATTGCCTTCTGCCTCTACATGTTGAGGACCATCCGCCTGCCCACCTTCAAGGTGAGTGAGGGAGGGCATGGCCTCGGGGCAGGTGGGGAGGGGAGGGCGCGGCCTCGGGGCAGGTGGGGAAGGGAGGGCGCGGCCTCGGGGCAGGTGGGGAGGGAGTGGCTGCAGGGCAGCGTGGGGAACGGGGCTTCCCCCCAGCCTGGCCTGTGCGGGGCTGTGGTCCTTGCAGGTCTGTCCTTCTGCTCACTGTCCTGGGGACGGCCGCCGAGGCCTGCTGTGGAGGTTGGGGTTCGAAGATTGGGTCCCACGCCCCCTCCCAGATGGCATGGGCCGGTAGCTCCGGGCAGTGGTTCCAGCAGGGGCACCTCCTGTGTCTGGATGAGGTGGTGGGGAGAGCAGTTGAACAGAGCTGAAGGAACTGGCCTCTGGGTGGTGCTGTGAGCCGGCCGCACTCCTGTGGCACTGGCGTTTGGATGCCTGGGACGGCCCCCTGTATCCCAGAGCCAGCGTGGCCTGGGCCTCCGCCCTCCTGTCCCCGTTGTCCTGTTATGGGGAGAGTCTAAGAGCCTGACTTTTATCTTCCTCCAATCCCGCCCCGATGTTGCTTCCAAAGCGCGCTTCTGCGTGGCGTGTCCCCAGCGCTGGGCGTGCTCTGCTCAGGTTCCTTTAAAGGCTTCCTCCCAGGAGGAGCTTCTGGGCCTCACGAGATGGGAGGGGAAGTGGGGAGTCGGGAGGCGCAGGCAGGGTGGGGCCGCTCTCAGCCATGGGCTCCGCAGGCCTGCACGCTGCTGCTGCTGGTGCTCTTCCTCTACGACATCTTCTTCGTGTTCATCACACCCTTCCTGACCAAGGTGGGCACCCCCGCCGCCCCCCAGCCCCATCACTCCGACCCCTGCCCCATCACCCCACCCCCACTCCATTACCCTGCTTCACCCCACCGCCCTGCCCTATCACCCCCTCCTCCGCCCCATCACCTCATCCCCCCACGCCATCACCCCGACCCCCATGCCATCACCCTGCTCCCCCCACCCCATTACCCAGTCACCCACTCCCCACTGCCTGTATTCCTCACTCCACCCCCTTCTGTGCAGAGTGGGAGCAGCATCATGGTGGAGGTGGCCACTGGGCCCTCGGACTCGGCCACCCGCGAGAAGGTACGTCCCCTGACCGTGGGGCTCAGTTTGCCATGGGCCAGGGTGTTGCGTGGAGCAGGGTGGGGCTTGAGGCGCCCGGCTGCCGGGTGAGGGTCCTGGAGGATATCTTCCTCTTCCCGTCTTCACAGCTCCCCATGGTCCTGAAGGTGCCCAGGCTGAACTCCTCGCCTCTGGCTCTGTGTGACCGGCCCTTTTCCCTCCTGGGCTTCGGAGACATTTTGGTGCCAGGTACTGAGGCGGGTGGGGTGCGTGGGTTAGTGCCGTGGGGCAGGGCCCCGGGCGACTGAGGTTTTCCTTTGGGCGTGAGGGGCCTGGGCACTGTCAGCTGGACAGGAAGCTGTGAGTGTCAGGGTCAGGCAGGGTGGGGCTGTCGAGGCCCAGGTGCCTGGGCAGTGAGGGCAGTGCCTGGGTGGGATGGGGACCCCCTTGGTGCCCCGGGAGCAGGGAAGGGCTCCTGATACACACAGCCTCACCCCATCCTGCTCGGGGCTACACCAGGGCTCCTGCTGGGGCTTGGGCCCCGGTGAGTTGCTGCAGAAGGCAGAGACCGTACCTTCCCAGCCTCATTGTCCCCGGGTCCTGCCGGGCGTCTGCCTGGCCTTTGCTCTCACTGTGGTCTCAGCCTACCCACTGAAGTCACGGCAGTTCTGTCCTAAGTGAGTGTGTGTGGCCCGTCTGAAATGACAGCCGCCACCAGCACGCTCCAGGGAGCCCCTGCTCTGAGGCTCTGTGGCCGCCGAGCCTCCACCCTGTTCCTCCCCAGGGCTGCTGGTCGCCTACTGCCACAGGTTCGACATCCAGGTCCAGTCCTCCAGGGTCTACTTTGTGGCCTGCACCATCGGTGAGTGCCTCGGCCCGGCCTGTGCCAGCTGCTCGGCTCCAACCCCGCCCTGACTCAGCCTCTGTCCTGGCCCTGACCCCAACCCCAACCCCAGCTCCAACAGCATGACCCCATAGCACTTCGACCCTAACCCTAACCCCATCCCCAACCCCAACCCTAGCTCCAACAGCATGACCCCATAACACCCCGACCCCAACCCCAGCTCCAACAGCATGACGCCATAACACCCCGACCCCAACCCCAGCTCCAACAGCATGACCCCATAGCACCCGAACCCGACCCTGCCGCTCCGGGAGCCAGGCCTGTGCAGCACCCCCGCTTTCTCATTCTCTTTGGCTTCCATTATTCTGTTCTTTTCCTGTTTTCTTCTTTTTGTCTTTTTCTTCTTTACCTTGTCTTTTACTGTTCCTTTTGTTACAAAAGTATTTACACAAAAGTGCTGTTTTCTGATGACCCACTTTGTTTTAAAAAACACCCCCCACCGCAGCCAGCCCCCAGGAAAGAGTTGTCTGGCGCTGGTGCTGTAGGTCGGCCGAGCCACGCCCTACCTGACTGTCCGCGTGGCTCCCCAAACGCCTGCTCCCAGGGGCGGGAGGGCTCAGGCCAGCCTGCAGTGCCCTTTGATTGGCGGTGTCCCCCTCATACCTGCTTCCTGCAGCTGCAGGTGCCCCTGGCCTTCCCCTCGCCCCGTTTTACCGTCTTCATACTTACCCTTTAAAATCACGGCTGAGGCCAGCCGCGGGGTCTCACATCTGTGATCCCAGCAGTCTGGGAGGCTAAGGTGGGTGGATTGCTTGAGCCCAGGAATTCAAGACCAGCCTGGGCAACATAGTGAGACCCTGTCTTTTAATTTTCTTTCTTTCTTTTTTTTTATAAAGACAGGGTTTCACCATGTTGATCAGGCTGGTCTTGAACGCCTGACCTCAGGTGATCCGCCCACCTTGGCCTCCAAAGTGCTTGGATTACAGGCGTGTTAGATTACTGCACTCCAACCTGGGCAAAGGAGTGAGACCCTGTCTTGAAAAAATAAGGAAAGAAAAAACAGCTGCAGAGATTTCTCTCTCCTGAACCATAATTTGTAGCGTTGTCCCTGTAAGTCCTGAGATGGAAGCCGTTGAGATGTTTTAGAGGTGCCAGCTCTCCGTGTGTCTCCGCTTCTGTTGAGGATGGTTGATGGACGTGTGGATGGTCTGAAATGGATGAATAGGGATGCCCCCGTGCCATGGTGTCAGAAATACAGAGATGAGTGTTGGAAAAAGTGCCAGGAGCTATAGTGGGCCTGCTGGACACAGGGGCTCTTTCTCTGTAGTGTTCTAGTAAAAAGTAAATTTTCTCGGCTGGGCGCAGTGGCTCATGCCTGTAATCCAAGCACTTTGGGAGGCTGAGGCAGGCAGATCATGAGTTCAGGAGTTCAAAACCAGCCTGGCCAATATGGTGAAATCCTGTCTCTAGTAAAAATATGAAAACTAGCCAGGCATGGTGGCGGATGACTGTAGTCCCAGCTACTCGGGAGGCAGAGACAGGAGAGTCGCTTGAACCCGGGAGGCGGAGGCTGCAGTGAGCCGAGGTCACACCACTGCACTCTAGCCTGGGTGACAGTCTCAAAAAAAGAGTTAATGTTCTCATAGCTTTATTTTGAAATAATTTCAAATTGCAGTTGCAGGATCAGTACAGACAACTCCTGTGTGTTCTTTCTCAGAGGGACTGATGATTTTGTCACAGCCGCTTGCTCTGTTCTCTCTCTCCACACTCACACTCACAGCCACGTGTGCAGCTGGCCCCCCACCCATGGGGTCCGCATCTGTGGATTGAAAAGGCTTGGGGAGAGTGTCGCCTCCATGCCGAATGTAGATTCTCCTGGTCGGCATTCCCTAAGCCGTGCCGTGGGACAGCGAGTGCCCACACTAATGTCATGTTTGTATTCGTAGGAACCGAGGGTGATTTACGGTTTGTGGGGTGTGTGTGGTTCTGGGCAGACACTGCCAGCTGACGCCAGGGAAGTGAGCCCGGGGGTCCTTGCAGCTCTCCCCTGTGGCTGCCGAGGCAGCCGTGTGCGCATTTGTGTACTTGCACACGTGAGAGTCACGGCAGTTCTGTCCTGAGTGACTTTAAAGGATGGGTGGTCACGTGCCCCCAACCCCAGCCCCAGCGTTTCGCCGGGTGTCTTCTGAGAACGCAGTGTACACGCCCATGGCTTGGTGTCCCAGGGCGGGCTCTCTGGTCAGGCACGTGTCTCCTGCTGACGTTCTCATGAGAGGTTCATAGAAACCAGTTCCGTTCACGTCTCGCAGCCCCCTCCGCACTGCCCGGAGCCCGCCCTCCCTGTCCCCTTCCTCGCCCTGGCCCTTCCTTCCGTGTCTTGGGGGACCCTGACGTCTCTCACTGGCCCTGGCGGGGGCAGCGTGGGAGTACAGCCGGGGAGGTGCCGAAAGGATCCGCGTACTTTGGGGAGCCTGTGGCCCTGTCGGCTGAACCCCGCTGTCCCTCTCCTGTCCTTCCGCACCCCCTGCCCTCCACCGCCCCCCAGCCCACTCCGGCCTTCCCAGGGACATGGGTGGTGGCCCCCAAGGGCCCAGCTGAGGTGACGCCCCCTCTGTCCCCGCAGCCTATGGTGTCGGCCTCCTCGTGACGTTCGTGGCGCTGGCCCTGATGCAGCGTGGCCAGCCCGCCCTCCTCTACCTGGTGCCCTGCACGCTGGTGACGAGCTGTGCCGTGGCGCTCTGGCGCCGGGAGCTGGGCGTATTCTGGATGGGCAGCGGCTTTGCGGTGAATACCAGTTTGCTCTGACTGTGAGAAATACTCGCCTAGTGAGCCCTAACTAGAATTAAAGTTGAGTGAGACCTCCAGCCAAGAAGGGTGACTTCCTGGGTTCTTGGGACTCAGGCACATGGCACTCAGGAGCTGCCCCCGCCCCTCCAGGCAGCGCCTCTCGGAGGCCATGACCCGTGGGGGAGCATCCTCAGGCTGGAGGGCATCAGTGCGGCTCCTCCCGTAGCCGACCTCCCTGTGGGGGAGATGCCGTGGTCCTGCATGGCGGTCCTGCATGGGGGTCCTGCGGCATGTTTTGTGGAAGTTAAGCCACACCCATCCCTCTGCACTGGTGTGACGTGTTGGGTTAAGCTGGGCTTGTGGGTCCCACAGATGGGACCATGGCCTGAGACCAGGACCAAGGGAGAGGTCTCCTGGGGCCAGCACCCCCACCCCAAAGGTCTCCCCATTCTGATGGGCATTTCAGAAGGTTCAGGAGAAGCCAGTGACCAGGCCCCAGGGGCGAGAGACGTGGGAGACCAGGGTTTTCTTTGGAAAGGGCTTATGCATAGCTCCTAGCTTCCACTGGCCTTGGACGGCCCCTCTGTGGCCCCTGTGCCAGCGGGGTCCTGGGTGCCCGTGGTCCATGGAGCTGGCCCCCTCCTTGGGACACTACTGCTAGTCCCAAGCCTGGGTCCAGAGCCCCTGGGGTTGGTGCCTCATTTTAACCCTGCCGCCGTTTCCTGTGGGTATTGGGTGTGGTGGCCCCTGCCTGGGGCTCCTCCAGGTGCCTGTCGCTGCCTCACCTCCGTCTCCCTTTCCTGCAGAAAGCCTTACCTCCATCTCCGTGGGCCCTGGCGCCTGCCAGTGGCCCGCAGCCACCCAAAGACCCTGCCACGCCACTCTCCCCGCAGCCGCCCAGCGAAGAACCAGCTACGTCCCCCCAGCCTGCTGAGCAGTCCCCAGAACCGTGCACGCCCGAGGAGATGGGGCCTGGATCCCCCACACAGGAGCCCGGGAGCCCGGCCGAACCCAAGGGCTGGGAGCAGGCCCAGCCGCACCCCGTGGCCCAGCCTGGCACCTCGGCCTAGGGGAGGGTGAGATGCTCGCGGCCGTGCCCATCATGCCAAAATGCTGGGGATGCCTGGCGTCCGCTGGAGACAGACAGACAGACAGATGCCTGCTCCCGGGACTGAGCCTGCGCCGGCCCCACCCGCCTGACATGGTGCTGGTCCTCACCGAGGCCCCCGCGGTCCACGCCCAGCCCCGCCAGCTGCCCCGGCTGCACGCCTGCTGCTCCAAGCTCGCCCGGCTGCTGCAAGCCTTCTGTGGGTCTGTCCTCCTCGCTGGGGTCTGTCCTCCTCGCCAGGGTCCGTCCTCCGAGGCTCTAGGCCCGGCCTCTCTACAGACCCTCAAGCGCCGTCTGCGTGAGTGAGCAGGCTGGTCTCCGCCCGCAGCCACACTGGTGCTTACCGGCTGCTTCGTCCTTCGGTGACCTCCTTCCTCACGGTTCCAGTTCTCCGGGCTGAAGAGCAGCTTTCTGCCTCTGGAAGGCATCGCTTTTCCCTCCTGAGCAGATCGAAGACCCTGGGAGGTTTGGACGCCGCCTCCAAGCCTAGGACGCTGAGTGGGGGCCAGGGCGGCGCCTGGACCCTGGCACGGCGGAACAGGCCCGTGGGGCAGCGCTTCGAGCGTGAATGAGGCTGGCCTCAGAGCGGACGAGCTGCTCCCCTGGCCAAGGCGCTGCCACCTTCAGTCAGTCCCCAGGCGCCTGGCCGCGCCTGCACATTCCTCCCCGTCTCAGTAAACGGTCGCCACTTGTACACGTCCTGCTAGCGTTGCCTGGTGGGGCAGGAGTCTCTCAGACTGCCCTTCTGACAAGGGGGGTGGGCGCCAGGCAGGCCAGGTCAGGCCCTTGGGGATCCCTGGAGCCGAGGGAGGGATGGACTGGGCCGTGGGAGGCCGCAGCAGCTCCCAGTACCCAACCTCGCTTCCCACGTAGGCCCCATGTGGCTTTTCCTCGGAGAGGGGCT
Source organism: Cheracebus regulus (assembly GCA_963574635.1). Taxonomy (NCBI): domain Eukaryota; kingdom Metazoa; phylum Chordata; class Mammalia; order Primates; family Pitheciidae; genus Cheracebus; species Cheracebus regulus. Next base: position 16,259 of record CAUYQU010059710.1, read on the forward strand.
TGGGCCTCAGCTCTCCCTGTGGCGAGGACATTGGTGCGTGGGTTCTTAACCCTCTGGACCCAGCGGCTAGGAGCTTCTGGAATCCATGAGACATCCTACCACGGGCATGGTCTGCTCACCAACCCCGCGGGTTCTCCCGACCCCCAGGCAGAGATGTCCGCTCTGGAACTGACTGAGGCGTGGCCCCAGCCTCCCATTGCTGCACGTGGTCACTTCCAAAGCAACGGAGCCGGACTGCACGGTACAGGGCTGCCTGCTGCGCCAGGGCCCCAGCCCCCGCCCGCCACCCGCCCCGTCCGTGCAGCCTGCAGACTTGAGTCCGCAAATCTGTCTCTGTCGATGTCAAGTCAGGCGCCCCCAGCTGTACACAGGGACTGCTGAGCACCGTGCTGTCTGACGGGTCTGTTTCAGACAGGCGGCAGGGGTGAGCCCCGATCCCGTCCAAAAAATACCAGCAGGAGACTCACAGGCACCTTTGCGCCGCATCCCGGGGAGTAGTGGCACCTTCCCTGAAGCCATTTTGTACATGGGGACGGGGTGGGGACTTCTACTTTGGTGTTGGACCTTTGGCCAGTGTGGCGGGGTCGGAGGTGGCGGTCCTGGCCTCGTCTCCGTGTGTCCGATTGGCCTTGCTGCCGTTCAGTCTGATCATTAAACTCAGCTTTTGATACGCGTGGCCCGGCCTCTGCTTCCGCGGTGCACGGCCTGTGGCGTCTGCTCTGCAGGTCCTGGTGAGTGGGACTGAAGACAGGCAGGTGGCTGCGCGGTCCTGCAGAGGACAGACGGGAGCTGCCGCCGCAGGGCCGGCCAGCCCCGGGAGGCGCCCAGCGTCACTCCCTCCGGCTCTGCGGGCCGGGGTCCCTGTCACGCTTCTTGCTCAGCCACTGGTAGCTGGAAAGCATCACAAACCATGTGTAACATGGGCCAAAAGACCTTTCAAAAAATTCCAGATGGGGTCTTGGAATGTTGTCCAGGCTGGTCTCAAACTGCTGAGCTCAGGCGGTCCTCCCACGTCAGCCTCCCAGAGCGCTGCAGTTAACAGGCATGAGCCACCACACCCGGCCCCCAAATAACTCGTCCTGCCAAACCTGACATTGGAATTGTAGAGCATTCTCACAGTCACATCCCAAAAGAGTTTGTTACTCTTCTTTCTCTCTGTCTCAGCTGCTTCGGGACAAACTTTGGTTTCCAGCTGCTGCTGGCCGGCCGCAGGCCTGTGGGAAGGGGGGTGATGGACCAGTGCGTGTCAGGGACTGTGTCGTTCCAGTCTCACAAAGTTCCCTGTCGCATTAGAGAAGGTGAGTCCCAGGCCGGGCATGGTGGCTCACGCCTGTAACCCCAGCACTTTGGGAGGCCGAGGCGGGAGGATTGCTTGAGTCTGAGAGTTCAAGACCAGCCTGGGCAACATAGCGAGACCCCATCTGTACAAAAATTAGCTGGGCGTGGTGGTACACGCTGTAGTCCCAGCTGTTCAGGAGGCTGGGGTGGGAGAATTGCTTGAGCCCAGGAGGTCAAGGCTGCGGTGAGCTGTGATGGCACCACTGCACTCCAGCCTGGGCGACAGAGCGAGACCTTGTCTCAGACAACAAGACCAAACCCAGCAAACCTCTGAGGCCGTGTGGCTCTAAGAGACCAGAGACATGGCTTCCTCCAGGCCCTGAGCCAAACCACGACTGCCTGACTGCATGACGCCCTTGGCCTTAATGTGAAGCGGGGTGAGGATGCGGCAGGAGATTGGTGCTCAGGCCTCACCACACACAGCAAAGCTGAATTCAGACCCACTGGGGAAGGGACGGCTTCATCACAGAAAGAAAGCAGATTCCAGAATACCTGAAGTCACAATGGTGTTTGGTTTTTTTGTTTTGTTTTGTTTTCTGAGGCAGAGTCTTGCTCTGTCGCCCAGGCTGGAGTGCAGTGGTGCGATCTCGGCTCACTGCAGCCTCCACCTCCCGGGTTCCTGTGATTCTCCTGCCTCAGCCTCCTGAGTAGCTGGGACTACAGGCAGGCGCCACCACGCCAGGCTAATTTTTGGATTTTTCATAGAGACAGGGTTTCACTGTGTTGGCCAGGGTGGTCTTGATCTCCTGATCTCGTGATCCGCCCACCTCAGCCTCCCAAAGTGCTGGGATTACAGGTGTGAGCCACCTCGCCCGGCTGCGTTTCATTTTTTAACTTGAGCCGTTCACCAATACGCTCCAGAAAGAACACCACGACAGCCTTTGCAGGGGGCGTCACTGCTCAGAGGCCCCTGAGCGACGGCTGTGAACACTCCTCCCCTGGGTGTTGCTAGTGGTGATTTGTCCTGTCCAGGAAAGGAAAAACTTGCTGTGTAATTAGCTCCAGTGGGCTCGAGCCCCGGGGCTGAAGGTTACAGTCAGGACTCAGCGCACAGAGCCCTGGGCCCACACCACGTCCCCCTGTGACCGCCTGTGGTCGTGGGCAAGTCACTCTGCCTCCAACTCCCTGTCTTCTGGAAAGCGGGTTAGTAATGGACCCACCACCAGGCACATCTGGTAGGACGCTTAGCAGCAGTCATCACTTCTGCGTTAGTGACACACTTGGTTCAGGAAGACAAAGGGGCTCGTGGCAGACTCAGCAGATGCTGGAGCCGGGGGTGTGTGCGCTCCTTAGCTGCCCAGGTGACGCACGGCCTGGGGATGTTGGGGACGGGTAGAGCTGGGAAATGACAGCAGGCTGCTGGCTGGCACTGGGGAGAAGATTTTGTTTCTTTCCGTGGGGAGCACACCTCTGTCTTGCAGTTTAAGTTCCAAAGTGGAACAATATGGTAATAATAGTGATTTTCTTTCACTAAGCTGACCATAGCTTCCACATTTTTCATCCACCCACCTATTCATTTATCCAACCAGCCATCCATCCATTCATCCATTCACCCAGCCATTTATGCATCCGTATATCCGCACATCCATCCATCCATCCACCCATCCATCCATCCAACCATCCATCCACCCATCCACCCATCCATCCGTCCATACATCCATCCCTCCAACCATCCATCCATCCCTCCAACCAGCTATCCATCCATTCATCCATCCACCCAGCCATTTATGCATCTGCATATCCACACATCCATCCACTCATTTATCCAACCATCCATCCACCATCCATCCATCCATCTGTCCACCCATCCATCCATCTGTCCAGCCACCATCCGTCCACCCATCCATCCACCCACACATCCACACACACTCATCCACCCACCAGTCTTCACTGCTGTGTGCCGGGTCCTCTGCTAAGCACCCCCTCTGGCCCAGGCAGAGAGTTGCTAGCTGCATGAGGAATTGGGACTCAGTGTTTGGGGCCAGGTAGGAAGTCATCAGAAGGTGAGAGAGTGGGGTTCTGGAAAGAGCCCACCAGTGGCCCTGAGGAAGAGAGTAGGGGGTGCCCATGGGGTCACAGGCTCTTCTACACATGGCTCAGAGCAGGTTAGAACTGCCTCCTGGGAAGCACCTGCAGCCCACAGCCCGACAGAAGGGTGGGCAGGAGAATGCAGCAATGGGAGGTCCTGGGCGTGGAGCCCCAGCTTGCATCCCAGCAGCTGGGTGATTCTGGCTCTCAGAGCTGTGGCCACCTCCTCTGCCTAACAGGAGGTGACAACTACTTTGATGAGGTCATCACAAGAACATAGTTGAGTCCCACCGAGTGCCAGGCACACAGCACATACTCAATAAACAAGACCATTCTGCAGGCAATTGGGGGAATGTGCCCAGGCACTGGATCTTCTGGGATTGCTCTCCCTCCAGCACCAGGCTTGGCTCCCCAGGGCTTGTAGCACTTCTCAAAAGCGAGTCACCATTTAAGGCACAAAGATGTTGCTGCCAATGGTAGTAAAATGGGCTGGTATATAGACGCAGTTCCAAAAAAATGTTCCCAGAATCTCTTAAGAGATGAGACAGTGGTTCTTTTTTTTTTTTTTTTTTTTTTTTTTTGAGAGGGTCTTGCTCTTTCGCCAGGCTGGAGTGCAGTGGCATGATCTTGGCTCACTGCAACCTCTGTGTCCCAGATTCAAGCCATTTTCCTGCTTCAGCCTCCTCAGTAGCTGGGACTACAGGCAGGCACCACCACGCCTGGCTAATTTTTTGTATTTTAGTAGAGATGGGGTTCCACCATGGCCAGGATGGTCTCGATCCCCTGACCTCGTGATCCACCCACCTCTGCCTCCCAAAGTGCTGGGATTACAGGTGTGAGCCACTGCACCCGGACAAGACAAGTGGTTCTAATGACATGGAATGCCTCCTGCAACTTCCCACTTGAGGGGTGTCCTACAAAACACCTTACCTTCCCTCCCCAGGAGTGTGCACGGTGTCAGAAACACACTGGTGGGCTCTTGCCAGAACCCCACTCTCTCATCTTCTGATGACTTCCCACCTGGCCCCAAACACTGAGTCCCAGTTCCTCATGCAGCTAGCAGCTTCTGCCTGGGCCAGAGGGGGTGCTTAGTAGAGGACCTGGCACACAGCAGGGAAGACTGGTGGGTGGATAAGTGTGTGTGGATGGTTGGATGGATGGATGGATGGATGGATGGATGGATGGATGGATGGTTGGATGGATGGATGGGTGGTTGGATGGGTAGATGGATGGGTGGATGGATGGATGGTTGGATGGGTGGATGGATGGATGGTTGGATAGATGGATGGTGGATGGATGGGTGGATGAATGGATGGTTGGATGGATGGTTGGATGGATGGATGGATGGAAGAATGGATCGATGGATGGATGGATGGGTGGATGGTTGGATGGATAGATGGAAGGATGTATGGATGGATGGTTGGATGGATAGATGGAAAGATGGATGGATAGTTGGATGGATAGATGGAAGGATGGGTGGATAGATGGATAGATGGTTGGATTGATGGATGGGTGGGTGGATGTTTGGATGGATGGATGGTTGGATGGATAGAAGGGTGGATGGATGGATGGTTGGCTAGATGGATGGTTGGATGAATGGATGGGTGGGTGGATGGATGGATGGTTGGATGGGTGGATGGATAGATGGTTGGATAGCTGGATGGTGGATGGATGGGTGGATGAATGGATGGTTGGATGGTTGGATAGATGGATGGAAGAATGGATCGATGGATGGATGGATGGATGGTTGGGTGGATGGGTGGATAGATGGATGGATGGTTGGATGGATGGATAGATGGTTGGATGGATAGATGGAAGGATGGATGGATGGATGGTTGGATGGATGGATGGATGGATAGATGGGTGGATGGGTGGGCGGGTGGATGGATGGTTGGATGGACAGATGGAAGGATGGATGGATAGATGGTTGGATGGATAGATGGAAGGATGGATGGATGGTTGGATGGATGGATGGATAGATGGGTGGATGGGTGGGTGGGTGGGTGGATGGATGGATGGATGGATGGTTGGATGGACAGATGGAAGGATGGATAGATAGTTGGATGGATGGATGGATGGATGAAGGGATGTGAACAACCTCATGACCTAACCAGAAGGGGCAGCCAGCCTGGCAGTGGGTAGTGCATCAAAACCGAGGCTACCAGTCTGACCATGAGGGAATAAAACACCAAACAAGCCCATCTGAGGGGTGTCCTACAAAACACCTTACCTGCCTACCCCAGGAGTGTGCAAGGTGTCAGAAACAGGAATCTCTGAGAAACTGTGATAGCCCAGAGAGATTCTAGGAGGCACGATGCCTAGATGCCATGTGGGGTTCCCAGTGGGGCCCTGAGCTGGAAAGGGCATTGGGGAAACTGAGGAAACCAGAATCAAGTGTGGACTCAACAGTGATACACCAATATTGGCTCACTCATTGTGACAAATGTCACACTGGCATGGAGGCCAGTAACGGGACCCAGGATGTGGTATACAGGAGAGTTCTCAACTATTTTTGCACATTTTGTGGGAAATGTGCAAAACTCTTCTAGCTGGGTGTGGTGGTGCACACCTGTAATCCCAGCACTATGGGAGGCTAAGACAGGCAGGTCACGAGGTCAGGAGTTCCGGACCAGCCTGACCAATATGGAGAAACCTCGTCTCTACTAAAACTACAAAAATTAGCCAGGCATGGTGGCGCACACCTGTAGTCCCAGCCACTCAGGAGGCTGAGGCAAGAGAATTGCTTGAACTTGGGAGGTGGAGGCTGCAGTGAGCCGAGATCGCACCACTGCACTCTGGCCTGGGCAACACAGCGAGACTCTGTCTCAAAAAAATAAAAAAATAAAACTCTTCTAAAACGTTTAGGCTGGCCATGGTGGCTCACTCGCGTAATCCCAGCACTTCGGGAGGCTGAGGTGGGAGGATGGCTTGAGCCCAGGAGTTCAAGACCAGCCTGGCCAACATGGCGAGACCCCTGTCTCTATTTTTTTAATTAAAAATTTATATTTTAAAATGCCATAGTTCCAGCCTGGGCAACGCAGTCAAACTCCATCTCTACTAAAAATACAAAAATTAGCCTGGAGTGGTGGTGGGTGCCTGAGGTCCCAGCTACTCGGGAGGCTGAGGTGGGAGGATCACCTTGGCCTGGGAGGTCGAGGCTGCAGTGAGCGGAGATCAGGCCACTGCACTCCAGCCTGGGCGACAGAGTGAGACCCTGTCTCAAAACAAAAGACAAAAAAGCTCTTTGTAAAATAATAATAATAATAATAATAAGCCGGACGCGGGGGCTCACGCGTGTAATCCTAGCACTTTGGGAGGCCGAGATGGGTGGATCACCTGAGGTCAAGAGTTCAAGACCAGCCTGGCCATCAGGGTGAAACCCCATCTTTGTAAAAAAAATAATAATAATTAAAAAAAAAAAAAAAAAGCAAGGCCGGGTGTGGTGGCTCACACCTGTAATCCCAGCGCTTTGGAAGGCCGAGGCACGTGGATCACAAAGTCAAGAGATCGAGACCAGCCTGGCCAATATGGTGAAACCCCGTCTCTACTAAAAATACAAAAACTAGCTGGGCGTGGTGTTTGAACCTCCCGGGTTCAAGCAGTTCTCTTGCCTCCGCCTTCTGAGTGGCTGGGACCACAGGTGTAGGCCACCATGCCCGGCTAATTTTTGTAGTTTTAGGAGAGACGAGGTTTCTCCATAATCCCAGCTACTCGGAAGGCTGAGACAAAAGAATCCCTTGAACCCGGGAGGCGGAGGCTGCAGTGAATCGAGATCGTGCCACTGCGCTCCAGCCTGGGTGACAGAGCCACACTCCATCTAAAAAACAACCCCCCCAACACACACACACACACGCACACACACACAGTGACACCAGCTCCCTAGAAAACGTCCCCAGCACCGAGGGCTGTCCTTGGCACACCCCTCCCTGCCCCTTGTCCCGTGTCACCTGCCCAGGTGGGCTCCCCTGCCCACATGTGGCACCCACTCTGCGGGGACCCCCACCCACCAGGGCTCCCGGCCGCGGGGCCCGCTCCCATCCCCGGCTACCCCGGACCCCGCCTGTCCCCATCGTCTTCCACTGTGGCCCCGCGCCCGCCAGGGGTGGGGAGTTCGGGGTGGAGGTCGCAGAGCGCCCCCAGCACCCAACCCCCACCCTCGTCCTCTGGAGACTCCAAGCCTGGGCAGCAGGCGGCGCAGGAGAAGGGGCTCGGAGTGGGGCGGAGGGAGGGCGGTCCCCGCCCCGGCCCGCCCCGGCCCGCCCTTCCTCCAGCCCCGCGCCCGCTCGGGCTCCGCGTCCGGCGGCGGGATCCGGGCGGCAGCGGTGCAGCCTCCTGCTCCGGACCGCGGTGAGTCGGGGTCGCGGTGGCGCCGGGGCTCAGCCTCCCCTCGGAACAGCCCCGACTTCCTCCATCCCCGTTCTCCAAGCCCCGCGGCTGGGTGGTCGCGCTGGGGCTGTGTAGACGTGGCTGGGGGTGTGTAGTGGCGACCAGGATGTGTAGACACCACCGGGGTTGTGTAGATGCCACTGGGGTTGTGTAGACACCGCCAGGTTGTGTAGCTGTGGCCAGGGTTGTGTGGACTCAGGTGTGCTGTGTAGATGTGGCTGGGGTTGTGTGGACTCAGGGGTGTTGTGTAGATGCAGGCAGGGTTGTGTGGACTCAGGGGTGTTGTGTAGATGCGGACAGGGTTGTGTGGACTCGGGTGTTGTGAAGATGCAGGCAGGGTTGTGTGGACTCAAGTGTGCTGTGTAGATGCGGGCAGGGTTGCATGGACTCAGGTGTGCTGTGTAGATGTGGGTAGGGTTGCGCGGACTCAGGTGTATTGTGTAGATGTGACTGGGGTTGCGTGGACTCAGGTGTGCTGTGTAGATGCAGGCAGGGTTGTGTGGGCTCAGGGGTGTTGTGTAGATGCAGGCAGGGTTGTGTGGACTCAGGGGTGTTGTGAAGATGCAGGCAGGGTTGTGTGGACTCAAGTGTGCTGTGTAGATGCGGGCAGGGTTGCGTGGACTCAGGTGTGCTGTGTAGATGTGGGTAGGGTTGCACGGACTCAGGTGTGTTGTGTAGATGCGGACAGGGTTGAGTGGACTCAGGTGTGCTGTGTAGCTGCAGGCAGGGTTGCGTGGACTCAGGTGTGCTGTGTAGATGCAGGCAGGGTTGCGTGGACTCAGGTGTGCTGTGTAGATGTGGGTAGGGTTGCGTGGACTCAGGTGTGCTGTGTAGATGTGGGTAGGGTTGCGTGGACTCAGGTGTGCTGTGTAGATGCAGACAGGGTTGTGTGGACTCAGCTGTGTTGTGTAGATGTGGCTGGGGGAGGGGGTTGTGGACATAGCTGGGATTGTGTGGATGAGGTCGGGGTGTGTAGATTCAGCCTGCTTCCTGGAGGGGGCGCGGGACCACCGAAGCTCTCCCCATGGCGGTCCCACCCCAAGTCCTTCCTTCTTCTCTACCCTCGAACTTCACCTAAAGCAAGATCTAAGTGTCAGCCTGAAGCCCTCGGGGTCGGGGAAGCGGGGGAGGGGCTGACAGCTACTGGGGTGGGATTTGGGGCTGGGGTGGGAGGGGAGTCTGCGGTGGGATTTGGGACTGGTGAGGGTGGAAGGCTGGGGTGGGGTTCGGGGCTGAGGGGCTGGGGTGGGAGTTGGGGATGGCGGGTGGGAGTCTGCGGTGGGAGTCAGGGCTGGGGGAGAGTGGGAGGCTGGGGTCGGAATTGAGGCTGGAGGGGTGGGAGGCTGGGGTGGGAGTTGGGGCGTTGGGGAGTGGGAGGCTGGGATGGCAGTTGGGGCTGAGGGTAGTGGGGAGCTGGGGGAGAGTGGGAGGCTGGCGTGGGAGTCGGGGCTGGGTGGGTGGGAGGCTGGGGTGGGAGTTGGGGCTGGGTGGGTGGGAGGCTGTGGGGGGGTCGGGGGGTGGGGGGGGGGGAGGGTGTGTGGCATGGGGGGATGGGCGGGTGGGCGGGTGGGTGGGAGTCGGGGAGGCGGGGGTGGGGGGCTGGCGCCAC